>WOGP01004089.1:0-14404 GCA_015342065.1 Leptinotarsa undecemlineata | reverse complement strand
TTCTCCTATGATACATATTTTTGTTTTAATTTTTGTTCTGCAGGTAACTGAGATATCTGCTGGCCTAAAAGCTCTGGGACACCCGGTATATCATGATGTGATAATTATATACAAATCAATATCAGAGAGAATAAAGATTCGCTATTCCATCACAAAATTCAAATATCAATTGAATAACTATGTATCTATCCTTGATAGTTTTTATCTTTGATGAAAAAACAAATCTGATTAGTGGAGAATCATAGTATTGTATTTTTGATAACACTTGATGTCCTTTCAAAATGTACTTTCTGATATCAATATAGGCTTTTTCAATTCATCAAGGATTGTATCAGAAACTATGTCTATTTACATAGAGAAGCTGATGAATTCATCACTGAATATATCCAATAGAGAAAGTTTGGTTGTGTGACAATTAAATGTTTCATGGTTTCCAAAACTGCAGTTTTGATTTGGGTCATGTTCATCTATTTCTTGCGGAGCTATTGTGGGCCGTAAATGCTTGGGTTGAACCTCAATGGTATCTTAAACTTGAATTTGAAACTCCTTGGTTTCAACGGACGGTCGACATGATAATTTCAATCAGTTCGTCCATGAAATGAAATCATTTCAACTTTGTAATCATTCAAGCAAACTGTATCTCACTTCTCAATGTCAATCCCAATGTCAACAAAAACTGAAATAATGACTACTGTTAGAAACTTAAATCAAGATAATGAGAGATTTTCCTGTGAAAATTGAGTTCTCGAAGAAGAAGATAATCATGTTGTGTCGGACTATATATCGGTAGATGGTTTCATTCAAAATTTTAGCGTGCAAAGCCCTGGTGCCTGGTTTCTCATCCTTGCAAAGCTTTTGCAAGGATGAGAAACTTGCAAAGGCATAAAGGAATATATTTCTTCGCACATATGCAATTTCTATCTGTTGTGAGTTTGAATTCCAATATTTCAATTGATATTTAGCAGTGAGTAGGTTTATGTTTCAGAAAGGAGACTCCAGATCTGCTTCAATTTCAGCTCACAAATTTCATCCGAATATTCATTTTTATACGAATATGTCTGTCTTCGGTATCAAAATATACACTCAAATGATAATTGGATGAATGAAAGGCATCAAAACTGAGACATTCAAAGTCATAAAGCATATAGCACAAAGACGTGTGAAGTCTTTCAAGGTCAAGATCGAGTGGTGGTGGTAGTCCCCTACTGATATCGTTGGATGCGTGTTTTATGAAATATTCCTTGAATGTAAGATTATTCATATCATCAAACAAAGTTTTATCATTGACTGATTTTGGATGCCGTGATGAAAATTATAGAGAAAAAGGTTACTCTTTTGAATGCTGCATTACTATTTGGCGATATGAAAGTTGATAATTTGAAAATATTCTCTCACATCTAATTTCTGAATGACCTCATCATAGAATTTGAATCACTAGTATATTGATAATAGACAGGTGTATTGAAAAAATATTGATGAAGGTTATCAAAAATTCCTTAAGTCCTTCCAGTCCCAAACAGCTTGTATTTTCCATATGAGATAATTTTTTTTTATGTTGAGTCTGTTAATCATGAATGCTCATTATTACTTTCTATCGGATTATCTCCCTTCCCCTGAACAAGTGGAGAGCAGCAGAAGTGAATTGACGAATGTGTGTTCAATATTGGTCCAAAATATTTTGAGAATGAATATGCTGTAGATCCTTGATTGTGGTGGATGCAGCACTTCTAAGAAATAACCAACTCAAAATATAACTGTATTTTGTAAATCATATAGTTTTCCAACGTCACGGCAGTGTTAAAATATAGGGAAAAGTACTATCAATAGTGAAACTCACAATACTGCAGTAACCTCCTGATTACGACTTTAAAATAATATCAACTATGGAATAGGTCGTATATTTCAGAATGATTTAACTCAAGCTCTCTACAAATGTATTGAGTTCAACGACCTCGTTAGTTTCGTAAATGGACATACCGAGAAATAACTGATGAAAAGTTTGTATTTGTTGAATATAATCACAGTCCATTATCGATATCTAAATTTGTGTTCATTTCAAATAACAATTGATCCCTCACAATAACAATCTATTGATGTTATCTTCTGCAAACTTGTTGGTTTGATGAAAATATCGAGCTATTTTCATTGTATATTTATATAACATTTGAATTAAAAATGGGTCACTACTAATAAACGCTCATTATATCCTCCATTTGGTAGTTTTCAAGATATGTCAAATCCAACTTGATCTAACACTTACAAAAATTTTTGAAAATGTTGTTTCTCCAACAAGAATACAAGGAAATCTTTTAAAAATTGCAAAAACTGGTTCTAGAGATATGTAAAAGAATACGGCTACAAATTCATTTGCAATGTGACACTGACTTGAACTTTTTTTGTAAACATTTTCAGAGGCATACAATAACTTGAAAATCACACCTCAGAGGCTTGCGACTGCGACAACCATGTATCACTAAATTAAAATTGTATCAAATCTCAGAATTTAATGAAAAAAAGTAAGGATATCAGAGAAACATCGATATGAAGAATGTTCCATAACATACGGAAACTATTTTATTAGACATGCATGTTTATTCTTCCAGTTCTCTTTCCGAACAGTTTTGTTAGAATAACTGACGACAACTAACAATAAACATCCAATCCTACTAAGAATAATCGAACGAATAAATAACTCACGCAATTTTTTCGCTGGGCGATCTCCATGGAACGTCATCTTCAAGTTCATCTTCACTTTCATCTCCTTCATCGGTTACAGCTTGAGCAATATTCAGAGTACTACTGGTGAACATATCCGGAACAGGAAGAATACTAGGACGTCTGGAATTTCGTCGTTGGTTGATGATTTCGGGACTAAGAAAATTTGGATTCTCACCACCACTCCTTGGAATTCCAAGATGATTACCTATAGGAATGAATTATCATTTCATTATTCATGTTTTTTTTTCAAAAAAATTAATAATATGAAATTATAAATATGATCACACTTATATTCAACGGTGGAATCCTGAATGGTATTGATAATAAAATAAATATTTCGATACGATGCTCTTCAAGTATTTATCAACAACTTTAGTGTTATTTCTGGTTAGAAGAAACCTCATGGAAGGAGTCGTGAGAACTACCATGAAAATGCACATTTTGAAACAATTTTTTATAAAAAAACCTTCACGGTATTAGCGAATCAGCTTTTGCGGAAATTGAAAACTATCATTTCTTTTCTTATTCAAATTAAAATTGATTGAAATCAATTTATTCAATTACCCATCGTAGATGCCCTTATCTTATCGTGGTGAGAGGATTGCGACTTCATGAAATCGAGAGTGGTAGCTCAGCTACTAAAAAACCTCCGAAGTCGAAACAATCGAAGAAGAAAAGTCAGACATCTGACAAGGTGGCTTACCAGGCATCACCAATGGAACCTCTGGAATACAAGGCAACATATAAGTGAATAGACAACCAGTTTCTACACACTTACATAAATATAATGAATCATGAACACTCAAAAACAGAATGACTCTTCTAGCGAACCCTCTGAATTAGATATAAAAGTAGTGAAGACTACCTACAGCACAATGATGAGGCTTTGGCAGTCCTTACACATTTATTATAATTACGGTATAACCATTAGGTACTCAGAAAACTCAAAAAGTATTTGTTGAAGAAATATATTTTGTTAGCTGTCAAACTAAAAAAATAGACAAGTAGTAAAGTTGTTAGAATCCATCAGTGAAAGTGTGCTGCTTTACACTCAAGTGAAACCTCAGAATTCTATTTGGTACGAATATCCGATGATGAAAAAGAGTAAAATGGAAAATGACAATATTGATATCTGGTTATTTTAGCTCTCATACAAGGACCCTGAGATTACAGAAAACATTTCATACGATTGGGAGAAATTCGAAGGGAGTTGAATAAAAATAAAACTTCAGATGATGAGGAGATTTGCTGTTGTAAAAACTACTAGAGGACAGCATCTATAGTAAAAACTTTCTTCCCCAAAAATTAATCACTCCTAAAAAATATAACCCCTTCAATACAAATAAAATTATGTATTGCTCAAAATCTCGAAATCCCCAAAGTATTTTTATAAGAGTGGAAATGTACAGTTTTGGCAGAATATGTATCGATTAGAATTTTCTTTTTGGGAAAGAAAGTTTTTGGCTTTCTACTACTTCATCTTGATACAAACAAATGCATTGAGGGAATCTTCCAAAGAAAGGAAGGAAGTAATCAACTTGAAAATGAGTATCTATATATATGGATGTGTCGATCATGCAAAGAAGTAAACTTTCTGACACAAACTGAAAGAAAGTCCTCCTGAAACAGTTACTTTTATATGAACATTGAATTACACGAAAGAAAAGAATTTTTTCGAAACAAATACTCCTATATGAACACTGAATTATACAGAAGATACTTTTCTCTACTCAGTATGTATTCCAAACATTCGTTGTGGAATAAAAATCAGATATCATTCACATGAGTTTTACTTTAAATGACTGGTAATATATTGCACTTACAAGGAACACTGTCGTTCTCACTGGTATATATCGATGTTTCGCTTTAAGACACTTTCCCTAAGGCTTTTCAGTACCAAATTGGATAACATTATAGCATTCTTTCTTTCCAAAAAATTAATCACTCCTAAAAATATAACCACTTCAATTCAAATAGAATTTTGTGTTTTGTAGTGAATTAGGATTTTAGTTAACGGTACCCAAAGTAGTTTTCTCTTCACCAACAATATTTTCGTGAATGAAAGGCACTAACGAGACGATATAGGTCGATTGGCACTGGGCCAATTTTCGTTTTGAATAAAACAAAACTACCCCAACTCTGTTTCCTGTAACAAAGGTTCCATTATATTCAAGTATTTGCTATCTTGCTTATCAAGAGGAAGTTGGAAATGCATTTTACTGTACCCCTTTTTATATACGGTGTGTTATCTTCATACAGAGTGAGTCAGTCTACTGCCAATTCTACTCAGTTTTCAAGTATATTTTGCAATCTCAGTATATTAATTGAGCAGTAAACGTAATTTCTAATAGGAAAAATTTAACCAACGATTATGTTGTATTACATCAGTTCGGACTTCCATTATCTAATATAATATAAATTGATTTGAAATCCCTGAAAAAAAATTAAAAAGATCAAACGAAAAAACAATTTTACTAAATACAAAAAACGGAAATTACGAGGAATTAACATACAAGCTATAAAAAATAAAAAATAGAAATATTAATGAAAGCTGAAAAATAAAAATATATTATTAACAGAAATAAAAAATAAAAATAAAGATTAAAATATTTCAAACCAAGTTACGTTTCGATTGTTAGTATCTACAATCGTCTTCAGGTGATAACTGATATTATTTTTTCAAGGATTTCAAATCAATTTATATTATATTAGACAATGAAAGTCCGAACTGATGTAATACACCACGAAACATTGTCAACCACCTTCAAACAAACGATTATGTTGTTGATAGTGACAGTCCGTGGTTTCTTGTAATGATCACTAATATTCAATTTATCCTTTTTGTATATGAGCCAACACATTGGAAAATGTATGTGAAATGTATTTCGGATATGACAATAGGAACTTATCCTACTTATTCTATTTTAGAAGTTTCTCATTTACTGAATAGGATATTTAGAGGTAAATGGTTCCATTTGCCAATCCAAGTTGACCTACTCATTATTAAGACCTTGAACTTGTTAATTTTTTTCATTCAATTCCATTTAATTCAATTCAGGGAACAATTAGATGCAAAGATAGGAAAACTAAAAATACTGAAACACTTCGATGATTTCTTTATATTTGTTCAGAAGTCAATAATTGGGCATTTACTTTCCAATCATCGAAGCAGTTGTGATATGAACTTTTGGGTATATCCGTCTCCTCAATCATCACAAACTACCCTTTTTTTCTGGGTGTTTTCAAACATGGGAACAGGAAAAAGTCGCAGGGTGGCAAATCTGGTGAATACGGTGGCTGAGGCATGATAACGGTGTTGGTTTTAGCCAAAAAACAAGAACAAGCAATGACGAGTGAGTAGATGCATTATAGTGATGCAAAAGTTTTTTCACAATACCAGACGTTTTCTTCTTATTGCTTTTCGCAAGTGGTGCAAAAAACTTCACTGGGGCAATTGGATTTTGGTTTCGATATCATAGCCCTATAGCCATAACTCGTCTCCAGGTATGTTTCTTTCAACTTTAATGTTAGCAATTTTGGGACGAATACCCTACGCTTCATGCCTGAAATATTTGAAAAAATTGTATGACATGAGCTAACCGATATATTGACATCCCCAGCAACTTCTCTAATGATGATTAAACCATCCTTCACAACAATCTTCTTCACTTTCTCAACATTTTCATCATTTGTTGATGTGCAGGGACATACAGAGTGAGCATTGTCATTAACATCTCGGCCTTCTGTGAATAGCTTATACCGCTTGTAAACATTTTTCCTACTCAAAATACAATCACCTTAGGCCACTGGCAACATTTCGACTATTTTCGAACACTCACTTCAATTTTTCACACGAAATTTTTAGCAAATTCTTTGATCCATTTTTTTCGATAGCAGAAAATCGTTGAACACGCCAAATTCCTCCAACTTTTAAATCTCTCACCTACATATGTTCGACACGAATATATCAACATAAAAAAATCGCTAATCAGATGTACGTAGTTCATGAAATTTGAACATTCATCTCATTTGAGTTAACAGTTACTCAAAGAAAAAATTATATGAATCTAATGCACTTCGGTTGGAGACAAATCGAACCAAAATGATTTGATCCTGATTACTGTGAATACTTGTGTAATGAAATAATATAACAAATGAGTGTAACTCAAATTTTTTCAAAAACTATACAAATTTCAGCTTTGATTGGCATTTTTCCATCATTTCAGAAAAAAGATTCTTTATTCTCTAACGAATGTAGGTATTATTATATTTTCTGAACTGTCCTGTGAGTGCATTTGAAATGGTTATCGAACATGTGTATGCGATATTCAACTTTAGACAATTGTTAAAAAACCATTTTTTGGGAACTTACTGGACCAAACTGTATTTAAATAATATGTCCTTTGAATGGTATGTTTTATGTCTTCACTCATGTTCTCTGTATTTTTCAGTAAAGTAAAAGTATTAGATTCATCTCGGTGCTCTAATGTTAGTTCATTCAAATATATATGTCGACAATTGAAACCACTACTTATTGAAATAATGATATGAAAAATTTGATGGAACACATAATTTAATAATCTTCTAGGTTCATTTCATGAGGTATTCACATCAACCCTGTATAACTTTATTCAAATAAACTCTAGGATTCCTTCGTCCCCATACATCAGTATTTACCATTTCGTTTGGTATTCCGTAATGTACTATACTCTAACATCAAATAGATATAAATTCCCAAATCGATGCTTCTCACAATCTTTCCTACGAGATTTTCCTGTTTCAATATATTGTAATATATTCCTACCTGTAACTGAGACGTCAAAAGTATTAGATCCAGGCGACGTTTCCTTCAGACAATGTCGTGAATCACTCGGACCGGTATTGTCAGGAGATATTGCTGAACGGAAAAAAAATTTGGTATATTCAATTTTTGTAAAATTATTCATATATACATATAATTATTGTACAATGTGCATAATGGACTATAAAGGAATGTTGTAGCAATAAACCCTATGCTTCTGCAAACGGAAGCGACTTTGTTTATAGATTCAATAATTTAGTTTTGATTGGACGGAAAGAATTGAACAATTGTAAATAATTGAGAATTGAACACATTTTATACAAAATAAAAGAAAATCTTTATAGTTTTTCATGAAAGATGAGAAATGAAACTTTCTATGGTCTTTTACCACTTTTATTTGTAACTAAAGTTACATTACCAATACATTAAAGTCTATTTTTGTATTATTGTATGATTATTGTGATAGTTCAAAAATTTAGTTATAGGTTCTTTAGTTTCAAATGAAAGTAGTTGAAAAACTCAGAATGTATAATTGCTCATTTTTCATGATGGTCTTCTACCACGTAGTAACGGCTACATCTACAATTTTGAAGGTTTTGTTTGTTCCAATGAAGACTGTTCCGTATATAAAACCGTTTTGGATCAAATTAACAAATCAAAAATTGCTCAAACTGGGGCTCAGGTTCCTTTAACATTTTTTTTTCATCGATATAAATATGAGTACCAAATTGAGTACAGTTTTTCGATTGTTTCAGTGTTGGAAATGGTGCCATTAGAATCTGTGCCGATTTCTCTACCAATTATCTATGTAGGCGATGAAGGTCCCATTTCCAGTACTCTCATAGTAGGTTTCACGGTATATGATATTTGCTAAACGATTATAATAAAACCAATTAGACTTGAATCAAAAATAGGAAAAAGAATCACAATATCACACTACACAATGGGATCAAACTAGGTGGTTTATTGCATTTGATAGGCCAATATCATTCAAAGTGAAACATATGTGTTTCGCTATAGAAATTTACCTATACAAACACGTGTTGCGGTTTTTTAGAACCCTTTATTGTAAAAATCATACAATAAAATGTATTAATGAGTTTCAAAACAGGTAGTCATAAACATATAAATGAGAAAATAAGATATTACTACAAATTAACATAATGCTGGGTTTAGAGGCGGTAGATTATTTGATCAGTTATCCGTGATATGATATTTCAATGAATGGAGGGGCGGTTATTCAAAAAGTCTGGTAATTTTAAACCTCTAACACATTTCCTAAGATAGTGAGTGTTTGAACTGCAAAATGCATCAAAGGGTTCTACAGATTGTACTGATTAGAATATATTGACTAACCATTTTTTATTAACACATCAAAAAAATTTAAGTGAACCCTATCTTTTGGTCTCTATTTGTTGGACCATACTGAAGTCTGAATATGTGGCTTGAAAAACTGAAATGACATCTGAATGAAAGTTTTACAGTTCTTAAAACGGTTCACATCACCGTGATGATACACCAGATGTGTCTGAAAGGCGAAGGTTGTTTGAATCAAAAGTCACCAGATCAATCGATTTTGTATCATCGGCCTCAGCAGGGAAAACCTTGATAGAGCCTACATTCAGATTGTATTGTCTCCATACACGAGTGTATGGATGTTCGAGCGCAGAATAATGTCATTAATATTACAATACATTCTTACAACACCATTAGACTGCGACTGAGAAGTTTCATTGAATACTACAGATCCTACAACTTCTCTCAATTCAAATGAAACTGCATGACCTGGGCTCATGATTGAACCACTGGAATGTTTGATTGATTAACACTTAAACAATTATGTTATAGAATATTGTGATCACTTTTTCGCGAGAGAAGATGAACATGTTGTGTATATTAGGTTTATGCGAAATATGCATAATAATACATTCATCACTTAGAAGTGCGATGATGTGAAAAATAGAATGAACTCATTAGTGATTTGTATCATCATTCGGAACATCAGAAGTAATCGTATTCATCACAGTTACTCATTAGCTAGGAGCATTTATGATTGAGTGCTCATAGTAGTTACAACTATCTCAACAATAATGCAGAAAGATGAATTGAGTAAAATGGGACCACATAGGATGGAAATAACAAAAATAACAGTAATTCTTATCTGTAGCCCTCGACATGGATCAAAACAATTGAGAGTGAAATCCAATCCAAGGTGTGGTTTCGAAACAGTAAGTCGAAAATATCGTATGTGACATATTGACTATTATCAGCTGGAAGTTTTCAAAAGACTTGACAGAACTTGAAAAAATTAAAAACTGTCTCCCTATTGTGCGAATCAAAAAATGTTTAACATGTGCACTGAGGAATGAATTGAATTTCCCCATTATCATAGCGTAACGGATAGTAGTGGAATTTTGATATTTCTGGTCGATTGGTATCCAGAAAAATTCATTGCCATTAAAAATTTTCGAAAATTTCTGATGAAGTAAAAAAAATTATTCGAGCTACGCATTTCAAGGTCACTTTTCCTCATCACGATGAAATGAGAGATGCAGAAGAAACATAATGTTCTCTATATATTGCTATAATACAAAAAATTATCATTTATCTCAAATTGTACCATGAGTGCAACTATCAAATTATTTCAAAGTATCAAACGATATTCTAAGTTATTTACAATTAGTTCGTTTAAACACATTTTGAAATCTTCATAGCATTTTATATGAATGAAAAATAAGAATATAAGAACTGTATTTGTATTTGACATAAAAACTTTAAACTTTGAAATGAAAACTGTCAGTGAAAAATTATCAAAATTTTGAAAAGCCTTATTCGAACGAAAAATTTGGGTGTATATGGATTGTATACTAGTTACTGATGAGAAATAATTTTGTGGAAAAAAACCTTCCAACCTCATGGTGAGGTTGGAAGGATTTGTGATAAAACTTGAGGTTTAAGTCCCAAACAAATCCATTGGTTTATGTAATGATTGTCAGACCTATTATCACTTATGGTGCAATTGTCTGGTGGCCGAAGACTTTACAGAAAACGGCCCAAGCGAAGCTGTCTGACTTACAGAGACAGGCTTGTCTGGCTATCAATGGTGCCATCAGTACTACACCATCAGCGGCCATGGAGATCCTTCTAGATCTTCCTCTTCTTCACATTTTTCTGGAGAGAGAGGTTAGATGGACTGAATACAGACTTGTGCACATTGCCAATTGTACAAATCAATTCAATCAAGTCACAGCATTCTGGAAATGACTTCTGACTTCATGCCTCCAACTGTGACCTACGAACTGCCTTATAAAGTACTGTTTCCGAGTAGAGAGGACTGGATTCTCCGGGAGAAGGAAATATCAAGAGCAGGCAATTTTTGGTTTACAGATGGATCAAAAAAACACCTTCCGATTCTGGGGCAGGTATTTTTAGTCGCAGACCCAGGACAGATATATCTACCTGCCTCTAGCAACCTATGCGACTGTATTTCAAGCGGAAATTTACGCTGTTGAATTGTGTGGAGAGAGATTGGAAGAATCCAACCTCATACACAAGTTAATGAAAATATTTTCGGTCAGTCATGCGGCGTTGAAAGCTCTTGGCTACTACCGAACAACGCCTAAATTAGTAGCGAATTGTCAAAAACGACTCTTCTCGATAGAAAAAATTAACAGATTTTCTCCAGTTTGGATTCCTGGCCATACTGGCCTAGAAGTCATTGAGGCTGCTGACTTATTTGGAAAGAAGGGTACTGCAGACAGCTTCATCGGACAAAAACCTGTCATTGGCATCGCTTTTGGCATTTACATTGAACGTGACTTTCACGATACTTCAAGAACGGTGATACTTACATAAAAATCATAGAGAGCATTTTTATAGAAAATTTTGAGATCTACAACTCTGTTTCAAAGTATTTTTTGGATAAATTTCACGGTTTCCTATAAAAACTCAAAAATCCTGAAATTTTTAATTTGACCCCAAATGACTCTTGAAGCGCACCTTTTTTATGGTGAAATAAAGGTCTTTACTCAAATTTAGCTCTGTCGCAATTTTTGTTAATTCAAAATTGTATAATGATCGCACTAAACCGCATAGTTTCACATTTCGGATCGTGTGATTTAACGCCGCTAGACTTTTTTCTGTGGAGATATATGCAGTTGCTAGTCTACGCCGATAAGCTCGAAATGATTGGCTACTTTGAGAACAACATTCGCCGCGTTATACGGCCAAAAATTTTGGGAAAATTCATAAAAATTTGGACCAACAGATTAGACTACGTCCAAGCCTGCCATGGCGGTCATATGCCAGAAGTCATATTGAAATTATAATGTCAGAAGATTGTCTTTCGAATAAAGTAAATTTCATGTAAATTTAACAATTCATCGTTGTTTTATTCCAGTTTTATACCTCTATAAAAAATACCCTATAGAAAGGTGAAGTGTTCACAAAAAAAAGCGTGAGAGCACATTAAGCAGGCAAAAATTATCTGAGAAGTGTTCGGAATGAATGAAATAATAATAGTCTGAAGGATAGAAACATCAACTGATGATTTTTTTCAGGTAAATTACATTGAACACATGCACGACATTCTGCGATGTGAATAAGGCCACAAAAAATGGCATTGAAAGCAAATGAACATATGAAGTATGAAAGTTCATTCAATTCTCTTACCGCTATATAAATATATCATTATGGATTACTTTGAAGATAGCTAGCAATCGAGAATGATATTTTGGATCTCGCACCAAAACTATACAGTAATAATAATGGTTACTTCATAGAGAAGCAAGGACACTGAGAAAGCGGAAAAACTTTATCTGAATACCTATTGAAAATAGTACTATTGAATGAACCACCCACACATTTTTGTCATTTTGATCCCCAAATTGGTTCATTTCATTCCACATTGAGAAGAAAACTTTCATGTCTAAATGGTTCAAACATTCTGAAATGACTATAGAACTGATTCCCAGACCAATTATGCGATTCTTGTTTTTCACCTGATATCAATATTGCTATATATTTCGGAAACAATGGGTTGCACAAGGACGGTTGAATAGAACAAAATTTGCCTTTTCAGGAATGCAATATATTGCTATTCTCAGATCGACAAAGTCATCAACCGTTTCTGAGATGATTGCAGAAAAATGAAAATGGCAGATTTTATTTTTTTGCTCTAATGCCTTTATTATCAATGATATCAAAAAATGACAGCGCAACTTTCTACTTCATTTCATGTTTCCCGTAATCTGTTTCGACCCACTTTCCAACGCAAAGATTTCTTCGTTGAAACCCATCATCAATATATTTTTTAAACACGGACCTTTATATTTTTCATACATTTTGGTATATTATAATTACAAATTCATTGATATGTTACACTATATGTATTTCTCGACGTTTTTTCCGAAAACACATCATTAATATTCTAGTATTTTTTAATTAAGAGCTCGAATGATGTCGGTGATGTCGTTCACTGAGATCCTAAATATGTTGATTCACTGAAATCCTAATAGATTTCTGTTACGGTTATCTTCAAAAAAGAGAGACCAATCATCTTTGTATCAATACCAAGCCAATAATAATTTCCAAATGTCTCTTGAAAATTTGTAGCTACCCAAATATTTCGAACGTATTCAAAAACACTTTATTGTGAGATTTTCACTAAACAGATTTCCAAAAACACAACACATGTTTCGCCATTTATTGACATCTTCAGGGGTGTCTTCACTAACTATATTCTACATATTCAATGTATTGAATATATTGAATCTGAATTTCAATCAACGGTATTAGCTAAAAAAAGGCTTTTTTATTATCAAGTAACTAATATTCATGATAAAGCTTATCTAATGTTCACACTATGGATTCTGCCACACGGCAGAAAAATGCGTCTCATATCTGTCTACTCGAATTGATGCTCTCAGTAATTATTTTCAATTCAAGATGGAAAACATTGAAGATTGAAAAATATCCTCCCGGACGCCTTGCTTTTTAATTTCAATAAAGTGTTCTGGATGTTTTGATTTTCTGAACCAACAAGTAACAATAATAACTCAAACAGATCGCCAAACGGCTTGCCTTTGAGAGCCATTTTGTTGTTTCCTGCGCACAAGAAGTTAGAGAGAAGTAGCCTGAGTGTTGATGGGTTACAATATACTTCCGTGGTTCACCCATTGATGATAAAAATAATAGTGAAACATGTTGAAATGATAGGTTGAATTAAAACCTTTAGTGTGAAATGAAACTAATAAAAACATTTTGGTAACACCAGTACTATAGCAGTGTCTCCCGACGTGCGTTTTGCTAACTAAATTAGCATTATCATGAGATGATAAACCTCAAATCTTACAATAAAGTTAGTCCTTATTATTATATTATTGTATTATACAGTGTGAAACAACAAAAACTTAACAGACGTTTTTGAATATAAAATGTAAGATTTTTAAAAAAATTCGGACATGTCGATTTCTAATTTTTTTTTATATTATTCATCAATTTATTTTTACGAATTTGAAATACATATATCATTAAAAATTGAACAATACCTATCACCGATGAAAGAATAAAAAAATTCATCAAAACCAAAAAAAAAATCAAATTCAATAAAAACTAAAAAGAGAAATTCCGTAAGATTCCAGACGCTGAGATCTACGTAAAAGTAGCAATCTTATTTAGATAGGATCATATTGCTTTCCTGTAGAACAGCAAATGAGGAACTCGCGTTCCTTGGGGTTTTAATACGTCTTCTAATTAAAGGGGGACACTTTTTAGACTAATCAGATTTTTTGTAGTACGCACCCCCTCGGAGGTGTGCGTCTGAAGACCCTTATTTAGATACTGAAAGTAGGTCGAGTGGCACCTTGTTTCAGAGGTCTATCGAAT
>WOGP01004088.1:0-14408 GCA_015342065.1 Leptinotarsa undecemlineata | reverse complement strand
CACACCGATGGAACATTCATTACTTGGAGGATCTTTGAAGTATGCAAACATATGTTTGTATACAGACACGAACATGATAAACCCTGTACCCTGCCGGATGTGACGTCACACCGCTTGGTGGACTCACACCCATACACCAAACACTTCAAAGTCACATCGCCTTGATTTTAATAAACCAATAAAAAAGCAATTAATACGTCATAGTGGTGGGGGGAGGCCTAGAATCGCCCATAATCTCCTACTAATTTGCTATATTTTCAGACAAACGAAAGTCTATTTTTATTACCAACAATGTTCCATGGGAAAACTTTGACAGTCATTCAAATATATTAATTGAAATTTTATTCCCAAACTTACATTCAGAAAGTGAATTTAAAGTTTCATTATAATTTAACAGCCATAAAAATAACTAACATTTCATTCAAAGTCAAAATTATATGCGAAATTGAACCGTTTGTTGAATTTTCTCGAATAATACATTCCACTGACTGTCGAATGAAAATGTTTGTTCATTGCTGAGTTGAACTATATGTATATAGATTATTTTTCAGCATAATAATAGTAAATTGGCGTTCCATTTTCCAATACTCTGAAACGATATTCAAGCTTCAAGTTATTTCATTATTTTTTTTCATTCAAATAATTATATTCATGAAACATTTTGAATCAAGTGTCATTTAAAATAGAAGAAATTTTGCAAACAATCGTTTTTAATGTGTCCAACAAATGCATGAACCAATTGAATTCAAACAAATAAATTGTTAGGAGAATAAATTGAGGAATGAATATTTGTGACAATGAAAAGTAAAACGGCGTTCCACAGTTTTTCGTCTCGAGATTTGTTGAACGTAGGTGGATAATACCTTCCACAATTCACTGTTCTGAATCACATACACTCATACATAAATAACTTGTTCGTTCTATTTTGGACTTTCCCAGTAGTAAAATTGATCAATTTTATTAATAATTCTAATTATAGAGTATTTGGTCCGACTGTGTGAATGAATTTATTAATGGTTTAATGGTGAATTACAACTTCATGTTGTAATTCACAATGGTGAATTACAACTTCATGTTGTAATTCACCAACTTCTGTTATGGAATTAGATGATGTAACAGTAATCAAGTAGACGAACTTTCTTCATTTTTATAGGAATGATTTTCAGTTTTGTGCAAGTAATGTTTTTCTCGTTTGAAAATATGTGCCTCTATGTTGCCTAGAGTCTCCAGACTAACCCTAGTTTGCATTGAGTCAAATTTGGAGCGAACGTCTTTGTAGTTTTGAAATTTTTTTCTGAAATTTGGTGATTAGATTTAAGGAATTTGACAAACTTCTGACAGTTTTTGAAAGATCATCAGATATATTTTCAGAATCATTCGACTGTAGATGATATCAGAGCCAAAGCTTTGCATTCATGATCAATGATATGTCATAAGTCTCATCAGATCATGTATCATGGATGCATCGATTGAACTTTTAATCCTCATTAAGAACAACCAAAGTGAGAAGCATCAATGACGACTCTCATAATGAAAACGCCATCTATGGGATCGATGAAATTGTGTCACCACAAATAATAAACACAGCGGAGGGCCTCTGGAATAATTCGTTGCAAAACTCAACGTCGACATTGGCCGCCAAATGAGAAATTTCTATCTGCCTCTCTACGACTTTCACTGCAAGTAAGCAACTAGAGGTTACGACAGACAAATCTGTGTTCTATATTGAAGCTTGGTTTTGTAATGGATCGCCGTGGCTTCTTTCGTTCATTCTTGTTATTCATTGTTTGACCTATTTCTCGATCTCATAGATGGCGTCGTTCTCGACACTTTTTTGTCGATTATAGATCGGACTGAAGCAATCTTGGCACTTCTATTGTCTATTGTGAATAACTGATCATGTTTGTATGGTATGTCGAATGATGTAAGGGCGTTACTTACGTGGCGAAATTCTTTTTAGTTACTCATTTATCAGTCGTTCAGTCCAAATCGAAAGGAACTGAGAACAGAAGAAGTAATATATTACATGGCGTATTACAAGAAACTGTGTTACACATAGGTGAAAGAGTCCTGAATCTTTTTACGAATTAGATCATTCGATTATTTTTGTCCAATATACTATAAGTTGTGGCGAAGGAACCGAGATACTACCAGTGGCGCTTCCACCAAAAACTTAATTTTCAGGGAATCAGTACATACTTGTTTTCCGCAAAGCGATGGTAAACCGAAGCGAACAAACAAATGAAGAATTTCTACAGTACTGATTACCATCACTTTGTATGTATAATGCTATTCGAAGGAAGCAGAAAATTGAAAACCAAATTAGGAAGATATGACTGATCGCACTATTTACCTACCATTATTATAGTATTCAAGTAACAATTTATAAATATAATAATGATAATAATACTGGATGGAGCTTGTTAAGTCGTCAGGAATTTGGATCCCCTTCTCTGCGTGGTCCGCCACCATGAGAGACCAGGAATTAGAGCATTTCTCTTAAGGGCTGCCCGAGCAGCTGATGAACTCGGTTTAGTTTTCGACACTAAACGAGGTGATCGCAACTCTGTCGCAGAGTTGGAACCCGTTCAGAAAAAGGCTCATATACACGCCGCAGGCTTATCAAAGCGCCTGACTTTCACTTTCCTCAGGTAGAGTGGGCTGAAGTCGGAAACTGGGGGGTTCATCATGTCCTGCCAGGATGGTGTCTCCAACACCTTAATTAATATTACTGGAGTTTTTCCCAACACCAAACCGTTATTTCAAGACCTCGACACGTGTTTCGATCATTAAGTGATCATCTTCAAGAGGAAGATCAAACAAATCATACTCACAAAACTATCCCTATCTAGGTATACTATAGATAGGTACTTGTTACAGGTACCTGCGTTTTGAGTGTAATTTTACAATTTGCCTTATCTCCTTGTCTTAAATTAATTTTACAATGTGTCCTCATGTAATAGTGAGGTAAATCTAATTGAAATATTATGAGCTATATAAAATTAATTTCACATGTTGCCTTAACTACTAGTCTTACATAAATTTTATAATGTGTCCTTATGTAATAGTGTAAATCTAATAATTTTATATAGTTTATAATAATTTAATATAGTTTATAATAATTTAATTATTAGATTTACCTAACTATTACATGAGGACACATTGTATAATTAATTTAAGATTAGTAGATAAGGCAGTTAGTGAAATTGATTTCATATAGCCTATGATATTGTAATGAATCTGAAGCCGTACCTGACCGATATCTCAGCCAGCGAATAAACACATGACATCACCGCGAAAGAATGCAAACTGACTCGCCGGGAAAATAGTAGGCAAGTACATAGACCACTAGAGAAATCCACAATGGTCGTTACCGATATATTAGGCCTGCTTCTTGTCCAGAGATGGCAATCGAATTTAGAAAGTGAATCGAGCGGTTAAATAAAGAATTCGAATAGTTAAAATAAATTAAGTGCTTTATTTCATGACGATATCCAATTATTAGATTCATCTTACTATTACATAAAGACACATTGTAAAATTTGTATAAAATTAGTAGAGGTGGCCACATATGGAATTACTTTTATATAGCTTATAATATTTCAATCAGATTCAACTGACTGTTACATAGGGACACATTGTAAAATTAATTTAAGACAAGGAGATAAGGCAAATTGTAAGATTAATTTAAGACACTCAAGACACAGGTAGCTGAAACAGGTACCTATCTATAGTAAAAATAGGAATAGTTTTGTGAGTCCGATTAATTTGATCTTCCTCTTGAAGATGATCATTTGGTGATCGAAAGACGTGGCTAGGTGTCAAAATAACGGTATAGATGTTCCTGAAACAAGGTACAGGGCCTGCTGCGAGGCGTCTGAGACCCTTATGTACTTGCTGTCTGCCTGTCCAGCATATGTGGTCTCCGCAAAATCTATCGACATAACGCGACTCTAAGAGTGCTTTATTACCACCTACGGCACGCTTACGGTATTGACGAGACATCGGTGTTATTCTACGTTCCGGGGCAATTTAGCAGCCATTTGCATAGCTGTGAAAATTGAACTTCGCCTTTTACTATGACTGTATATATGTAGTTAGATCTGAAAATTGTAATTTTTTTTTGTATGGTT
The DNA here is from genome assembly GCA_015342065.1 of Leptinotarsa undecemlineata. Classification (NCBI taxonomy): domain Eukaryota; kingdom Metazoa; phylum Arthropoda; class Insecta; order Coleoptera; family Chrysomelidae; genus Leptinotarsa; species Leptinotarsa undecemlineata. The sequence goes on along the minus strand of WOGP01004088.1, from coordinate 10,275 downwards.
GTAGTAATAAAGACGTTTATTATTATTATTATTATATTGAATTCGTTGTGGGGAACGAGAAGTGCTGAATTTTCAAAGAGGTGATACGTTCAATATAGAAAATGCACTTTCTTTTGTTCCACACAAAACTCTGTATTTATTTGGAAACATTACAGTCAAGAAAATTATTTTCTGACAGTTAATTGAAAAATGTTATTTTCTAGGATGATCAGGTACAATTTCAGCTTCATAAGATGATATGACATAGTTTAAAAAGAATTTCATCATCGTTATCCTCATGTTTCTCTAGGTACGATTTTAAATAGCAAGTATATGTATTTGAATCTCAAGAGGAAGTCCAACAAAGTTATACGGATGATCTTCTTTTATTCTGTATGCAAAACATCCAAAACAAATTACTTTGCTTAACTTATTATTGAATATCCAGAGTCACTGAATTTTCTTTTGAACAAAAGATTTTGGTATCAATTTCCAGTTCCTGAAAATTGATATATTTAGTAATCAAAGAGAGTACGATAATCCTATTATTCAAATAATATGAAATATTTCAGCCAGCGATTGTCTCTACTTCATAGCATATTCAGTCTCTTCAGTATGGGTTATCCGTTTTTCAACCCCCTGGATCGAACCTTTGAACTGATGGAAAAAGTGATTTTTCGTTGCGAGAGCCATAGAAATTAAAGTAACGTAACGTTATTTTTTTGTTAATACCTTTGTTACTCCCGGCATTTTTGGATTTGATTTCTTCGAGATCAGAAATTTATTAAAATCCAGTCTAGTATGGAAAGGAAAGAAGTTGAACTCGAAACCTTTGACAACAAAATAAATTCACAATATTCAATAAATTAATGGATGTAGCCGTTAACTACGTAAAAATGAAAAATAAAACTTTCTATGTTTTTTACACTTTTATTTGTAACTAATATAACTGCCGTTTCACCCTATGATGACATTTTGGAACGATTACAACAGAATGAAAATAAATTATGATGATTTATCATAATAGAGGTCCTTAACTTAATTGGGTTCCTGAAATTTTAATGCCCGTGACAATGTGGATACGCTGGTTAGTAAACTAGATCCATTTTATGATCAAGCAGAAAAAATTCAAAGATCCCATATAATTAAATTTCCAACCCTTACTTGCATAGTGCAAAATTTCCGTATAGTTCAAATTCGAGAATTTGTGGTTGCATTCCATGGAATGGTTTAAAAACGTTGAATCATTTTCACAGTCCACTTAGCCCACTAGTGACGAATTTCTAAAACGAAAAACATCGAAGAAAATGCTATTATAATTTCAGAAAAACGACAGAAGCACTGGTTGAGGTATGTAGATGATACGTTTGTTATTAGGAGAAATGAAAAAAAAAAGAACTTCAGTACTTCCAAAATCATCTGAATAGCTTTCATATAAAATTTTAGTTCACCACGGGATTAGAAGAAAACTTCCAAATCCCATTTCTTGATGTTTAAGTCGTCAAGGAAGGTGATCAAGTAGGCCGTAAGGTATACAGGAAGACAACACACACAGACTGATACCTTCATAGTGGATCCAACCTTCATCCAAAACAGAAATGAACCGTCATCAACACCCTAGTGAACAGAGCTTTGAAAATATGTGAAGAAAGGTACGTCAATGACCAAATAAAACACCTAACAACTGTGTTACACGACTATGACAGAAAAGATATATGCGATGAAGAAGAGAAACGCCAATGAAGAGCAACCCCAAGGCACTGTCTATCTGCCATACACAGAAGGTGTTACCAATCGAATCGGGAAATTTCTAAATAAGGAAAAAATTAACACCGTCTTTAAAACAACGAAGAAAGTATCTGAGATCACGAAAAGACAGCAGAGATCCTCTCAAACCAGCGGAAGTTTACATATCCTTTTCAAAAATACCGAGAGGCCAGCAACATTGATTCATTATTCCACGAGAATATATTTAGAAGCCATAGAAATACACAAACACCAGGAGAACTTCAACAGAAAGTAGGAGAGAATATAATAATATAATAATATATATCTACCAAATCGAGCAGTAAGTACGTGCTAACCTGGCATTACAGAAAGTGCATGGACAATCAGCACTATAAATGACATGTCAGAAATGAGAGCTTCATTGTTAGTTGATATGTCAAGAATAGTACTTCAACCAAGCTACTGAAGATGGCTTTCGCAGTTGCAGTTGAAATGTTTGGAGATTGTAACCAAAGAAGACCACGGCAAAACCCGGAAACCAACCAAAACATTGACGTCAGCCATGAAAGCCTATATTCCTATATCTCAAGTGATTTTTTAGAGATTCAAAGACTTGAGAAAAGGAAATGTAATCTGTTTAAAATCTGACTAATATGACTATAATAAATAATTAATATTTAAAAATATTTATTTATAATTAATAATTGAAAATATGACTATAATTCACAATTCATTTAATAATTTTTTTTGTCAAATATATATTTTTTACTGTTACTGACGAATTGGATGAATATTTCTACTTGTATTTTATTCAAGTGTCTAAACATTTCTTGTCACACTTAGCAATTTGTTTCTATATTCTGATTTTAATTAAGCGAAAACACATGAAAGTCAAGAACATTTAGACAATCTATGTATGTGGCTTCCATGAATTGCTTGTATCTCTCTTTTCTTCCATATGAAATTATCTCATCCTGTGTTACCTCAAAGATGAAGCATCTCCGTCAACAACGGACTATTGATCGTTTTCTTCACCCTTAATGTAACATCTCTTTTACGATGAAACATATCACTACATCAGTATATTTACTTCCAGGTTAACAATTTTTAAAAATTAACAACCTGGTGAAAGATTTGTTTTGCCTTAAGTGATTTCTTTCGGAAACCTCATAAATCCAATAATTCTCTGGATCTCATTGTGAGAAAAGGTGTTTAACAATATTTTTGAATATATTCCCATACAAATTTCTATAGATTAGCCATCCGGTTGTGTGATATAGATATCGCAGCGACCCGACATAGTTGATTATACTTTCTGGAATGGCTATCCCTCATGTTGGCGAATATTTACATATTTCAATGGGGTGGATGATTGATGATAATAACCGCAAACTCCAGAAAAGCACAAGGTTTCTGAATTTGAGTGCATGTAAAATTGAATAAAATATGCCTGTAGTTCGTGTGCCGTATCTCTTTCTTCATTCATGATGAAATGGATACAAATTTTACCTAAAAATTAATGGAAAATTATGATGATAGTTTTAATGAACTCGTTGTTTATTTTTATTTCAAAATATATTTGACTTATATTTTACTTTAGTGATACTGATCTCTTTTGATAATTGTCATATATTTGAACAAACTGAGACTTCGTTGGGATGACTAGTGAAATAGATATATTCCCTCTTCTATGAGGGAAAATTGTTTTTCGAATAACCATATTCAGAAGAGAACCATCCGAAATTGCATGTTTTCGTCTGGTTCTCTTCTTTGAGAAACAATGTTTTCTCATATATTGGAAAATATCTGATTTAGCATTCTCCCAGTACATAATTTTTGTTAGACTATGAGATAGAAATTATCTCACGTTTACCAAATCACCTATTTTCTCTTGGAAATAGATGTATATATATATATATATATATATATAATTATCTATTTGAAACGTATTGGAGACTTATGAACAAAAAGATTTGCTTGAAAAACTGGCAAGAATATATTTCAATGGGATATCACATGATTTCCCTTTCAAATTGACTTGCAGAAAAGGATTATGCCATTTTTACTGTTGAAGGTGTATTGGAAAGAGGTGAATTTAGTACAATTTTAGGTTGAGTTTAATTTATTTAATTCAATTTGTTTATGATGATTGAAGACGTATTATCATTCATATTATTTTTTTTCAATATGGTCAGGCCCTATCGTCCAAAACACCGATACATTCAGGACGCGCGTCAGCATTATCAACCAACGACCACACCTTCCACCCTGGGATAGGTGATTATTGGGTCCGTGATTCATGTGCCCTGAGTAAGCGCACTGAGTCAAGAATGTTCGACTTCTGCATTTGTACGACTGATATTTCTGCCTTAGTGCGGCAAGCCAAAATTATTTTGAGGTTTGAGAGGAGACAAGGCATCATTCCATCCAGGACTCCAATGATCAGAACAATCATCTTGACGCAGTGGTCTGGATAGAGTCGATCTTTTATCCGTTTTTTCTTCTGTTTTCTGACTATATTGGTCTCGTCAAGAGGTAAAATCTCCACGACATATCGTCTTGCTCTGGTGGTCAAGAAGGACAACATCAGGTGTTTTAGCTTGTGTGAGCCTCACTCAGGGTGGGGCCAAATAGTTCCAATAAATTCGGCACTTCGTTCCACACACCGGTATCTGGTAGGTGGTAATAAAGCACTTTCAGGGCCGCGTTATGTCGATGGATATAGGCTGTGGCCCGCATATGCTAGACATGTTGACAGCAAGTACATTCTAGTCTCAAACGCCTCGCGGCAGGCTCTACACCTTATGTCAGGAACCTCTATTACCGTTACGCGACTGCGGTAGACTAAGGTGTTCAAGACACCATCTTGGCAGGCTATGCCTGCCAACCCCTCAGTTTGTTACTTCAGCCCACTCGACCTGAGGAAAACCAAGGTTAGGCGCTGTGATAAGCCAAGGTATTCAATAATGTTGAGACGCACGCATTGGCTTATCCTGGTGTTGCCGCAGGAGTGAAGTGATATCTATGGCTTTTATATGGGCCCTCTGCTAAATGGATTCCAACTCAGTGACAGAGTTGCGATCACCTCGTTTAGTGTCGAAACTTAACCGAGTTCAGCAGCTGCTTGGGTAACTGCCTTAAGGAGGAGTGCTCTCTCATAGTCGATGACCATGAAGAGAAGGGGATCCGAACTCCTGACGAGTTTACAGACTCCATATAGTACTTCTGTCATGTAGACACTCCAAACTCCGAAGCCACGTCTTCCCTGTTGTCGAGGGAATTACAACCGTGAAATTAATTATTTGGGATGCAAACTCCTATAGAGGAGCATCATTTTTCGGGTTTTCACATTGAGTTGATATAGCTCCTACCGAGGTCACGGCACTATTTCTCCAAACGAGTAAATTAAGATTGGAACGACAAGTATATTCGTTGTAGCAACTTTGTTCGTCCCGACAGTTCCGGTGACTAGATCTGTCTGAGTTGGTGCTGATACTTCCCGCGGAGAGAGTTTTTAACTGTAATTTTTTCAAACTATACTTATTATTATTCCTTTCTGTCAGTCTGTTTTCCGTTAACCAGTTGTCGCCCCCCTACGAACGAATGGTGGGAATGGTGGTAGCACCATCGCCTCAATTTCTCATGGATAACATCGTAATATTATGTTATTTCGTCTGGAAGCTTTTGAATTTATTGCGTTCACATAGACAAACAGAAGCGGCGGGGAATTTTCATAATATTCACAAATGATTTCTGTTTGTTTACAAATGTTCAGAAATGATTCCTATATTGGTGAGTTTTTGGACGAATGTCACTCCAGGCATTCGATCGGCCAAGTGATCTAGTGGAATGCCCAGCTATATCACCTGATCTCTCACCGCTGCATTACTCTTTTGGGTAGTAAGTTTTCACTCCCACGTCTTGAAATCCATAAGAATTTGTAAGAAAAGTCGATTCATAAAGTCGGTTGAATTATTTTAGAGCAATTGATGGAACTCTTTATTCAATAATTTTGTTTCTCATTCAACTTACACTTTATTGTAATAGCTTCTTCAGGCATGTTCAATATTATACAATATCTTCTTCTGGAACATCCCTGAAGTAGATATCGTATGGTGAAACACGTGTTGTGGTTTCGTGTACTGTTATTAATGAAAATATCACAATAAAGTCTTATGGATCTCAGCTAATAGCACCATATAATGTATTCCTATTGCTTTTATTCTTTATCGTTTTTTTTATAAAATAGAGTGTTCATTATGAAAATGTTCGCTCTGTGAAAGTTTCTAGACATCCCGTATATTGAGTAAAAGAAAACATATTTAAACACAAATACCCCGGGCACGTATCCGAAAACCAATATACCACTCGAAATTAGAAAAGCGAAAACAGACTCAGGAAGCCATGTCTTGAGATTTCCTGTAACAAGTTGGATTGATTCGTTCCCGTCTATTCTCTACTGACTTGAATTCTTTCTATAAAAGGTCGGTTCAGGACACTCCTATTGTTTGGTTCACCATTTATAAGGGAACTTTATTTTCCATGGTATTTCGTGTGAACGATTGTTTGAATAGGAGCGTCAAGATCATAATGGGATATTGGTTTGGCGACGAACTTTACTTCCATGGGGAAAAGTAATTTCAGTTTTGATGGGTACATTATTGGTTTATGATACCACTTATTGAACGTTTAACGTTAATACCATACCTAGCAGTTATCGGAAGTGGTTCAGGATTTTCCAAATATCTGTTGACATTTTCTTGTGTTCCTTCAGTTGTCTCTTGTAGAAACTCCCCCGTCTGATATCTGAGTTAAGTCCAAATCATCAGCACAGTTTATCTCTAAAGGAAATATTCGTTGTAGAGGCCTGAGTACTCTTCCCTTCGTTGTCTTCAGTTTGACTAGACATTTTTTATTATCCCTTCCAGGTATCAGCTCTTGAACATACGCCAAAGGCCATTCCATCCTTTTGGTATTGTCAGTTCCTAACAGAACGACTTCACCAATTTTGATTTTTCTCTGTTTTCGTTTTTCCGATGAAATTTTCAGCTGACCTAGATATCTTTCAGCTTCATCCTGTATCTCAGATCTAAATTCTCTCTACGGCATCCAAAACCGGAACTCCGCACTCTGAAATCTCCTTGTGGAACATAGCAGGAGTCAAAATAACAAGATCTTTACTATCTTCGGACATATAAGTAAGAGGTCTCGAATTCAGTACTGATTCACAATCGCAAAGTATCGTGAATAACTTCTCATATATCACACTTTCTTTTTCCAAAACTTTTCTCAGTAGATCCTTCATGATTCCGATTAACCTCTCCCAACAACCACCCCACCAGGCAGATGTTAGAGGATTGAATTTTCACGCTATTCTCTCGGTGGTACTGTGAGCGGCTATCATTTACCAATCCAATTGTGAAAAGGCATTTTCAGTAACAACAAAATTTGTGTCCTTGTCACTATATACTCTCCCTCTTCTGGCCACAAATCTTCTGAACGATTGTAAAAACACATCTATAGACAGTGAAGAGATAAGTTCAAAATAAACAGCTCTACAAATGGCACGTGTATATAGGCATATCCAAGCCTTCTCTCCAGTTCGAATGTAGAGTGGACCGGCTAAACCTACACCGATGACTTCAAAAACTTTGGCTTCTCGCATACGATTTTCTGGAAGTGCTATGGCTGGAACCTCAATATGTCTGGAGTTGAATCTGCGACATTTCGTACACTTTGAAAAGACGGATTGCACTGATTTTCTATCTCTGATTATCCAAAATCTCTCGCTCAGAAGACTCAATAATTCCTGAATTCCGACATGCAATGATTTCAAGTGAGCTTCGTAGATTAGCTTACTCACAATAGGATATTTAAAAGGCAGAATAATAGGAAATACATACAAAATACCATCAACATCAGTGAAGGAACAGAAACTTTTCAGCTGAGAAACGTCAAGTCCATTGAAAAACCTATTTCGGCCAGTACTTCAAAGATTTTCTCAAGCAATCAGGTCCCTCCCACCATTTTGATTGAAGCTTCGAATTTCCTTCACTCAATTCCAGACGAAGGGTTTTCAATTCTCTTTATCTTCGATCCAAACTAAGATAGTAGTCAAATCAGACCAATAATAAACCAAGATACTGGAATCGATGCTGTCGGTAACAGTTCTAGATAATCTTGTTCCTATGGTAGCTGCTAGTAATTCCAATCTGGGAATGATCATTCGTTTAACAGGAGAGACTCTACACTTGGCTTGCACGAGTTGTACATTCAGGCCGTTGCATGTTTCAGATCTCATAAATATGGCTGTAGCGTAGGCAACTTGACTTCCATCACAGAAAACGTGCAAACTATAATGATTATTTCCTTCAATGGAATCAAATAACCATCTGGGTACTTTCAGGTCGAAAAGAATTGGAATTTCTTCGAACCATTTCAAAAAACATTCTTTGATGTTTTTTTGTACCTCAGTATCCCATCCTCTTTTCAAATCCCATATCTTGGCATAAAGGGAAACTGGGCATGAAAATCCAGTGGGATCGAATATTCGGTGAACTATCGACAAAATAACTCGTTTTGTTATTTCAGTATGAATATTTCGAAACCATTCTGATGTCAACTGCAATAATCAGAGTTTCTATTCCAAGAAAGTCCCAAAACCCAAGAAAAACTGTTGTCATCAGTTGAAAAACCATCGAAGGCAGAATGCTCTCTCAGATCAAACTTGGCATCAGCAAAGAGCCTTGCGGAAACTTCAATCAAATTCTGGAGTTCTTCTCTGGTGTCTAAACTGACAACGCAATTATCTATATAAAAACTCTTTATTAACTGAGTTATCATATCACTATTTTCGGAATTTTCGTGGCAACTTTTTAAATGGCATTCGATTATAGCTCCTAACAGAAACTTGCTACAGGAAACCCCGAATTCAACCCTTGTATGTCGATATATTTTCAGCAATCCTGTATCATCTAGCCAAAGGAAACAATAAAAAATTTTTCTTTGGGATTCAAGCTTATCTATGCAAGAAATCTTTATTTATGTCAGCTATCAGTCCAAATAATGAAAAACAGAGATGGTATTGATTTAATGAGATTGATGTCCTTTTCTAGGCATTGGCTTGAGGATGGCTGATTTTTCTTTCAAGGGGAGGCATCAGAAACAGGTCGGATTTTCATGCCACGCTGTTTTCTTTTACTACGTGACGATGTAGTAGATGATGCCCTTCTTTGAGTAAGTCCGACTCGGGTACCTCTTCAATGATACCCTCGGTTTGCCATTCTATGAAAATCTGGGCATATCGATCACGTAAACCATTTGAATCGAGTTTCTTCAGCAAGGTTTCTAGTCGTCTTCTGGCTGTTTCATAATTATTCAGTAAAGGAGGGTGATCTTCGAGCCAAGACAGACAAACTTCGTATCTGCCATCTTCGGGCCTAACAATGTTTTTTCGAGAATTGAAACACAACAAATTTTTTGATTTCTTTCTGTATCTTCTTTTCTGACGGATCAGAAATTCCAAGCACATCCAATGACCATCAGTCAGCAATCGATTCGTATTTGGAAAACATGGACATCACTATCGATAATTTCGGAGTTTCTTCATGGTTTTCTTGGGATTTCCCATCGGGGGCCAACCTAATAGAGTTTCAGTTGCTCCTGTCATGAAGACTGCTTCGTTGCTATACTCGTATAAGGTTTTCCGCGAGAGAAAACTCCACTAAAGGATATAATATGGCTGCACGAGTATCTGAAGTTAAATCGGAGGTATCCAAAGCTCGTACATGACATTACATTTTCTCGTAGAGGATGATAAGGTTATTTTGAGTCCACAAATTGTTCAGAATTAGTTTTAACAACTCACGCACGTAGAATTTTACAAGAAGATATTTTCTCTTAAATCTTCCCTTAAGGCGACTTTCAATTACTTTTGGGTAGTTTTCTGCACTGGGAGGGTGGGTACTTATCTATGAGTTGACGAGCTTTTGAATTTGATATCGATGCTTGGATCAGATACTGAAATTTGTCCTGTGGTGCAATGTCTTCATCATAATTCACTCTCAGAAAGTGACTCCAAAAGGGAAGCCATTCTTTGATCTCACCACCAACCTTCCTAAATTAAATTTTTGGTAGTTTTTTCTTCGTTTCACTAGACCATTGAGGAAGAGAGTCAGCAATAATGTCCTTGTTTGAAAGATTTTCAGCTAAAAATTTTACTTTGAAATACTTGTCAGAGAATCCATCAGCCGTAGATATTTCTTTGTTCAAAGCATCTTCGTCGCTTAATGAAAAATCCACCATTTGTTTATGCAAATCCATCAGGACCTGGATGTTCTGCTCCAGAATATTAATTTTGCTGAATATGGTAATCTTGTCAGTGTTTTCTAGGCCGGACAAGTTCAAAATATCAATTATTAGGTTTGTTCTGGTTCTACGAAATTCAGGTTGTAGGACGTCAGGATCATGCGCAGTTGATATAGAGCGTTCTGGTTTATTGAGGATAATTTCGGACTGATGAATCCTCTGTTCTGGTTTCGACTGCGAAATGATCCTAAACTGTTTTGA
>WOGP01004087.1:0-14411 GCA_015342065.1 Leptinotarsa undecemlineata | reverse complement strand
AAGATAAATTAAGCGTTAGTTGCTAAGTGTTGTATATAAATTAGTTGTGATAGTGAAATATTGTGAAAAATAAATTTGTTTAAGACAGTTAATTCTTCAATTCGTTACAGTATTTTATCTATATCATTCAATTGAAGATTAATTTCCAAAATAAATAAGTCATCAATATCACAGATAAATAATATCGTTTCAAAGTGGGTATGGATTCCTCTTAAGGGCGGGGGCACACCATAACTAGGCGCCAAGATTCAGTAAAAAGGCAGAAGTATTTGAAGTAATACTCTATCATTAAGAAATGTTGACTTCGTACTGACCGTACTCTCCGTAGTGTCAGGTTTATTTGGAACCGAATCCTCTACACAACTTTGAGTTTGAATTAATTGTTCTTTTGTTTCTCTGTAAATGTATACGTTTCCATAATGAATACGATTTCGGATCTTCAATTGAAAATTAAGAACTTACGAATTGAAATAAAAAAAAATTGGTTGAGAATGTGATGTAGCAGCAGCATATTTCAACTTCTTCTTTTCGCGTAACTTTCGATAATCTGATCTACAAACTGTTCATTCGTCAAAATAACAATAACAAACCAGACTACTACCACTGCTTCGAGTGCCACGCCGAGATACAATCAATTTTCAATCACTTAGAAAATGATCACATTCGCATTAGACAACGAGCGATATGGGATTCACAACTGATTGGGATCGAAGCATTGAAAGCGAATGTTGCCACGTTTATTGGTTTTTCGTGTTATGTACCTAACAATAGATTTGTGAAATATTTAAAATCGGAAGGGTGCTAAGAACAACATTTTGCAAAGGGCGGGGGGCATACTGCCCCTTGCCCCCGTGGCGCCGCCACTGCTGTGGACCCATTATGCAAATCTATGGTCGTTATGAAAAGGAAAAAGTGTCGGTTATCAACCAAGAAGAGCTAGTACTTTCTCTGGAGAAAACATTGATAAATTTCATACGATTAGTACCTTGGAAAAAAGAATAGAAAATACATTGAGCGCCATGCAAGTTAATAATTCTAATAATTTATGCCAGAAATCAAAGCATTTCTATCCACAATCAGAATATTTCTGCAATTGAAATAACAAATTGTTTGAATAAAATAATTATCAACATGGTAGCTTGGTGTGTTAACGTAAGTGGTTTGCTCGACACAGTCAATGAACCGCTGCGTCAACCGGTGGTTCTTACCGCAAGACTGGACGATCGATTTTTACTTCCTATTGTCCAACCCGTATTAGCAATCACCGTTAAAAGGTAAGACCTCGTTAGTCATCAGCTCGCACAAGTGTCGTCTTTTAAGAGTTATTGTTCGTAGGAGAGCTACAGCTGGTTAACGGAAAAACAGATTTCAACAGATACATTTTTAACATGAATAATCAATATTGAATTGTAATTAGTAACAAGTTAATGTTGATTGTATTGAAAGTATTTCATGTTGACAATAATAAAAAATGCCGATATGTATTTGCCCCAATAGAGGTATCTGTATCTGTAGAGTAGGGAGGGTGAGTGTAGGCCAGGTCATAGTCCATCCTGTCCTTTCCAGGACAGGTGTAAGCCAAGACTCGCCGAACACACACTCTCTTTGGCAACCTTGAGGTGTCTCATGGCGGCATTCGTCATTGATAATAACTCCAGATACTCGCATAGGACATGCCCGATGGTCTCATCTTCCTGTTCACACATCCTGCATAGATGTATGTCCACTAGCCTCATATTATGGAGGTGTTTCCTTAATTGACAGTGGCAAGTCAGAAATCCTACTGTTAAGCATATATCTTTCCTGGTCATCGCCAGATATTTCTTCGGCGCCAACTTTCCAGGGTCGCCCAGGGTGATCCTGGCAAGATTTCATAATTTGATTTAATCCCATCTTTTTAGAGATTGAGTATGGGTGTAACATTTGGCTAGTTCCGCAATTGTCGAAATCATCAGGCCGTAAGTGCCATTGGGTCGTAAAATTCTTAGTCCGGCCGCTTCCTTGGCTAAAGAGTCGGCAATGCCCTTTAACCCACTGCAGGATAATGTTATTATCTACCGAGGCTTAGGCTAAATCTTGGCGACACTAGTACTAGCCCTGAGGCAATACGTTGTCTGTTCAAGGCTAATAGGGCTTGTCTGGTATCAGTGCAGATTGTTATGTTTTTGCCAGAAATTCCTCTCCTGGTTATTTCTTTTGTGGTGATTGAGATACCAGCCAGTTTTGTTTGGACCACGCTGGTATTTTTTCCCTTTCTCCACTTAACCCTTAGGCTTAGTGATCTGGAGTGCAACCCACATCCTGAGCCTGCCTTAATAGAGGTATTTTAATTAATAATTCACTGTCGTGGACGAAGTATATTATTCTAGTTGCTCTAAATGGCCGTTAGTCAAATGGGTGATTTACGACACCTTTTTGAACAATAGCCATAATTATATGCTTGATGAATAACGTACAATTATCGGATTCATTTCTATCAACTACCCGTCAAGAAATCCCGACCAACAAAACAATGTAGTAAATAGAAACCTTGCTATAAACTTAAATTATCTACTCACTCATCTTCCACCGAAAGAGTGAAGTCAATCGTGTTGCAGGGAACAGAAAGAGCTACCGGTTTTCTGCTCCTGTACATCAAGTTTTTCACACCACTGAAGCCTCCAACAGCAATCGCAGCTTCCGGATACAATTGTTCCGCGTCTAAAAAAACTTGATGAATCGAAATTGTACCTTCCCGAGCTCTTTGCCTCAAAAACGTTTTAAATCGAGCGATCTGCACTTCCATTTTATCCGGTACGTGGTTATGTTCTACGGAGAGTCTTTTGTGTCCATCGTTCTTCCAGATTAGTCTTCCCGGACATCGATTTCGCCACCGACACAACAAATATCGTTTTTGTTTCACTTTGTTCATACAATACAGGTAACCGTCCGAATCTAGATATAATTTCTGGTTGGCACGTTCGCCGTCCAACTGTTCCATTTTAAAAAATTCAAAACACGAGCACAAAATGCCAGCTGGTAGGTATCTTATTATTTCGTCTGAAAGAATACATCTCCAGTAATAATTTGATGAGTATACTTTGGAACCTCGGCCTACACCAGAACAAAAATTTTGTTTTTGACGCGCGTTCCGCTAACCAAGTTTGCATCATCAGATGCCTACTAATACTCTTCTAACGACTATGCAAATTTTTTTTGAACCTAAACGTGGTCCGTCCGGTGATCAGTAAGTACAGCAAGCGCCAAACGTGATGGCGAGCCCGCCCCCATAGGCACAAGCACATTTTCGAGGTAACCCCAACTACAGCTCTTGCAAGACATGAAAATTCTCTGTACAGAGGCGTATCATTACTTGTCCTCCGATGCTGTTGGCGTTTGGCATTGTCTGAATAATCTGTGTTGTTTCTGAAAAAATGTCATAGCTTTACAAAAAATCAGGGATAGTACTAGAGTGCCACCAAGATTTAGCCAAAACCTCGGTAGATAATAACATTAACCTGTGGTGGGTTAAAGGACACGACAGTGGCACCTACGGCCTGATGACTTTGACAATTGCGGAACTAGCCAAATGTTACACCCATGCCCAATCCCTAAAGAAATAGAATGTAATCAAAAGATGCAATCTTGCCAAGACCACCCTGGGAGACCCTGGCGCCGAAGAAATATCTGGCGATGACCAAGAAAAAATATGTGCTTAACAGTAGGATTTCTGACTGGCCACTGTCAACTAAGGAAACACCTCCATAATATGGGGTTAGTGGACACGTCTTTATGCAGTATGTGTGAACAGGAAGATGAGATTGTCAGGCATGTCCTATGCGAGTGCCCGGAGTTATAGTCAATAAGAGAGTGTGTGTTCGGCGAGTCTTGGCGTACACCTGCCGATATAAAGGAGATATATCCCAGTGACCGGTCCACCTTCCTGAAAAGGACAGGATGGACGATGACCTAGAAGGACAACTCCACAATGAGTCACATGTGACCTAAGTGATATGGGCTTACAATCACCGTCCCTACTCTACAGATACAAAGAAATTATGTTCCATTTGCTACCCTAATTAAAAATAATTATAGGTGCGACAGTGGCCGGCAAGGGGCTTATCGTAATCCAATCGTAATTTAGTTGGCGATCTCCCGCCATCACGTTTGGCGCTTGTTGTACCCGGGTTCTTCAATGGGACCCTCAAGTTGCGTCCCATGGTCAAAATTTGTACCTGAAATTCTGTCCGGAATCGGTGCTCAAGAATATATATCATTCAAAAGTCGACGACCACCTTTTAGAGCGGCAAAAATTGAGTAACAGCCTAAAGAGGAAAGCTCTCGAAGCTCCATCCAAGCTCCTCCATTATGAAATGTGGAGAACTGACGTTTCAAAACTGTTCTCAGTAGATGTTGCTCTAATAGGCAATAATATTAACCATTGCAGGCCGTCTAATCTTTCTAAACTTCCGCAGTCATTTAATGATTTTCATGACGCTCTTAATAGCAAGGAAATGGATACGAATGAGTCCGAAAATGTTCTTCAATTCAACGATTCCATCGAGAATATTCTTTGCTTTTCTACAGTTTCAGATTTCAGAACCTTATATGTGAATTACAATCTATATTTTTTTATTGTACAGTTCACAATTGTCCGAAGCTTTTTTATCAGTTATTCACTGTTCATGGACTGCGAGCTGGCTATAGCTTCTCTTACTTCTCTTTTTACTTTTCATCGTGAGTTTCTTTTCTCTCTATTGACATGAAGCATTTTCGTCTTCAGAAATTCTTCAATTTTAGTTTTTCATTTCACAAGTATGCTCAGAAAGTTAAGATTATTGCCATTAGTTGGCGTATAGGTCTAAACGCTTGGTCCTTATTATCCCTATTACTACTGACAACGAGAGTGAAGAGTTGGGGCATTCTCTTGACTGTTGGGGAAAATACGAACAGAATTCGGAGGAACGTATTTAAATATCGGACAGAACTCAACTGTCTACCTGAAAAAAGGTCATTCATGTTCCTTGTAGCGAGCTTCTATTGTCCACTTAGTTTGACCGATATACTTTTCATCACAATCCTCACAGCTTACTTCGCAATACCCAGACTTTCCTGTTCCAATATCTTATCTATCGAGTTGCCTGAACTTGTTGAAGTGTAAGCAGTTATCAAAGCCACTTGCATATACAATTATTCTAACATTTGAACCAATTCATTGGTGTATTTTAGTTTGTATGGAAGAACTATAAATTCTGAATCTACGTCTTTTTGAAAAGTCAAGGACTTACTGAGACACTGTTACGTAATAAACTTAACAGCTTTGAGCTGTGCAAAAAAAAACAACTATACCAAATGGTTACGTAAACAAGGTGAAGTAAAGGATTATGCTCACAGCTAGCCTGAACAGGGAGAGAGGGGCGAGTTCCTGAAATACTAGATGACACTTTAACGGGCACCAATAGACTACGGTATCAATTTAATAGAAATATATTATATACTGGCTTATCTATAAATATATAATGAATAAAACAAGATTTGAAATGGTTGGGGGAGTTTCGTGCACTTAGAAAACTATCATGAGAGGGAAGAAGAGGAGTGGATGAGATCTGTATTGTAGGTCTTCGTCCAGTCCCCTAAAGACATAACGCAAAACTTACATAACTAATACTAATAACATAAAACATTTAAACAATATTCGCTGAGAGTAGTTCCCAGTACTGTACTGTTCCAGAGTACTGGATTGTACGGAGTACTGCACTTCCTGGAACGGGTGTTCACTCCCTCAATTATATTTTTAGAAGGCGACCATGAATATTACAGTATTGCGACCAGCGAATGACATATATTCTCTTCCGAGTAATTTTTATTCCCTCGAGATGATTTCGATATATGGGGTTAAACGCCTAAAAAATCATATTTATGATTGTAGTGATCTTATTATAGAAAAATGAGCTGTATGAAATATAGGAAACCTATTCAACTTCGTGAAATTATAAGAACTCACCTCCGATTACCGATTTCCTAATAATCGCGAGACGTTGACTTCCTTTTCCGCCAAAAAAAAGGACTGATATCTAAAATACTCCGTAGAGACAAATCGACAGTTGATAATATAATCCTACGAATTATTCAACCAAATATCACTGTCGAAAGGAACACTGATCAATTAAAAAACTATTATTTAATTAAAACCGACTAAAGCGTTAAATATTCAATCAACAGAATTTAGCGTTCAAGACATTCGAGCCATTTTCTGAATGAAAAAAAACTCTCCAATCCCTTTTTTGTACCCGATAGTTCCTATCGCTACAAATAAAAGGTTTCTTCGTTGCATTGATGATGGCGATATGAAAGATAATTGAAATGTATTTCTGGTTGCCTACCGTTTAGGAGTTTTTCTAAAATTTTACGGATACCGTAACAATACTCTCTTAATTTTCTCTTCCTAATCAACTTATCCACAATGTTTGACGGATACCCGTTATTCTCACCTATACCCTTGATAATTTTCTTCACGATATCATATCTTTCTTTTATCAAGAAAAATGTGACCAGCGCATGGACAAGAAAATGTACTCCCGCAATTTCCCAACCCCTATCCATGTTTCTTATAACCAAAACATCCAAGAATGGTTACTCTTCGTCATTTTCAATTCGAGACAAGTTACAACATCCTTTACATTACTCCTATATTCATGGTAGCAAATACAACATCCACGTATCGGATCCAAGTTCGTGGAAAGTGATCTATTTCTTCTCTTGTTTCCAGTTCTAACATTCTCATGAAACAGATTAGTCATGAAAGGAGACAATGGGTTGCCCATTGCCTCATTCTCATGCATAATGCTTGTACTAGATAGGCTAAAATGTGTGTAGACTAATACACAGATGGCTCTACTAATATTTAATCCATATGATTTTTGGTTAACCCTAACTTTCAAAAGACACGTTTATAAATTTCACAGCTGTCAGACTTTGGTTTGTGGGATAGAACATTTTGAGTGAAGCAACTTTTGTTAATTTGAAGAACATGGATAAAAAAGAAATTTCGTGTGTTGATAAAGTATTGCATTTTGGCGAAAAAAAAACCGTTGAAGCCAAGGCCTGACTAGATAAACATTGCTCGGACGTTGCACCAAGAAAATCAACCGTTGAGAAGTGGTTTAAAGGAGGTGAAATGAGCACCGAGACGATGTACGCAGTAGATGCCCCAAAGAGGCTGAAAACGATGGCAAAATTGCATGAATTGATCTTGGAATTGTTTCGGCTACCGCCGTATTCTCCAGATCTGGCCCCCAGTGACTTTTTCCAACCTGTTCTCAGTACCGATGAAGAGGTAATCCACTACTTCACTACCTAGTTCATTTGTTTCTGAAATATCTTTCAGATATTCCATTATTGTTAATATGGGGGCTCTTGGAACGAAATCTCACCATCTCGCAACCTTCCATATTCAATGTTTTTGATGAATTCTTGTGAATTAGCAACACTCAAAGTGGTTTGCGGAATCGAAAGGATTTTGAACTGTTTTGTTAGCCATTTGGCTATCTTATACGTATGGGAACCTACAGCTGAAACAAGTGGTCGCATCAACTTGTCTGATTTGTAAATTTTTACAGACCGCATTTTTTTGTACTGTAGGATTAGATTCTTGCAAAGTTCTACCCATAGTCGGGGTGATCAAAGTGTTGGGCAACCAGAAGATATATTCTTTGGAGATTTAAATAAAAAAAGGTCGGTCAAATATATCTTATAGCACATATTCGATTTCATAGACCAGAGGAGTTCAGTGTTGGTCAATATTCTATGGAGAACAACCACAGAATTGTTGAGACAGGTACATGACAACGAATTTTCAAATGCCATTCAAAGTTCAGAAAACGAAAAATGTGGAATGAGTTAAATGAACGGTGACAAATATCCTACACTTAACAGCCCACTTTTTGCACTTTTACGTAATCACAGATGGAATACAGGTAAATATTATATATCAAACCGGTAGCAAATAACATTAGGAACTGGGAATTGATTTGATGACCCTCATCATAATTCATCTAGATACGTATAAAAACATCAGCATAGTCGTTAGAGGATTAGTCCTAATAATCCCCTGATGATGCTAACTTGGTTAACGAAACGTGCGATGAGATACAGCATTTTTGTTCTGATAAGGAAGAAGTATTTTCAGTAGATACAGTAATAATAATCATTTTCCATATTATAATCAAGTTTCTCACACACTTCGTATAAGTTGAAGAGTTTGAAAGACTCGAAAAACAGGTGACGAGCAAACGATAAACAATTGAGAATGTTTTACACTTGAAAGTTATTTGAAAACCAATTCTGTGAATACTTTCATCGAACGTAGACCGGGTAGTAGTTTAGAATCCATTTTTTTAATTATAATTGGGTTGCAATCATGTGAATACTACTTACATACAAGCATTCAAGTTTGGAAGTTCATGGCAATCATTTTGTAGGACGAAACTGCAATAACGTTAGTTACAAATACAAATGGTATAAAAACATTTGAAATGTTAATCCTCATTTTTTATGATGATCTTCTAACACGTATTAACGGCTACATTCATAAATTTATTGAATCATATGTTATTTGTTAACTGTTATCACAATTATTTTCTTATTTGGCCCACATGAGTAACTTCGACATAGCAATCAATTTCAATGTTTATATGGAAGTAGCTGCTTCGAGAGAGCTTCTCTTCCAGTTTGTATCTGAAAGTTACTCCCCATGCATGACCTAACTTGACCTACTTCTTTGGAAAAATGCATCCAAGATAACTGATTCTGAATGGTATTGTTTCACATTGAACGACTTCAACTAACGATAAAAAATCTATTGTAGGTACTTACTTGATCAATTTCTCTGATAATCGATGTTTTGGCAAAGCAGTGAAATTACTATAGCAGCTGCTGTGGTAACCAACGGTTTCATCAATTTCGTCGGGCACTTCACAATGTTTATATTTGAATTGACACTTTTTTCGAATTTGTAAAGCCAGAGTACATTTTTGTAAGGTTTGCGGCCTAAATAATTTAACATTTCCGCTTTCACCACAAACAAAACACGACATTTCGTTTGAATCACTGTCTTTTTCTATTGCCTCCTTAGAGTTTATTTCGCGCTTGACAAACTATTATTTGTCCCTTTTTATTACAACGATCGAAAGCGAAATATTGAATTAGGTTACAATTGCAATTTTTAACCGTCCCGACCAAAAAATTGCTATAGCAGAAAATAGTTTACCTGAAATTTATTGAAACTACTATTTGATCACTTTTTGCTTCGGGTGATCAGTAAATGGGTTTAAACAGTTTAAACTATCAATATTGGGTACATTAAATAAGAAGTCAGTTGTTCCTTGAATATTTTCCGAGTTTTTAACATTATATATTCTGAAAAATAAATATAGATCCACAGTGAATCTGTATGATAAAGGACAAATTGAATTGTCTCTATATTTAACACCAGAACCTCAGTATGCTCAGTAAATGACTATCTTGAGGGGTGCATTCACAATCTTAAATCACAAGGGGATTAGGTTAGGTTAGGTTCCAAATTGAGTGGGTCTATTCGACCCTCCACCGCAACCCGCAAGGGTTTATTATGGCTCAAACCTATTCTTACTCGGCCAAACAAACCCAGCTTCTTAACGAAGCCGATTAGTTTGTATGGTGAGTGGTCTTTCAGGTCAAAGTAAGGCTCTGCCGAAGATTCCCACCTTGATACCCACGACAACCTTCCCATCTGAGGGTTTTCGCACGTCAGCTACACATGACGATGCCTTAGATTCAGTCGTGCAGGGATTTTTCGCCTCTGGTTTTGGTGAAACCTCACTTGAGCGCAAACGTTTGCTAAACCTGCTCATGGTGGGTTAATTCCCCCACCTGTGACAGATTATGCGT
This sequence comes from Leptinotarsa undecemlineata, assembly GCA_015342065.1. Lineage (NCBI taxonomy): Eukaryota > Metazoa > Arthropoda > Insecta > Coleoptera > Chrysomelidae > Leptinotarsa > Leptinotarsa undecemlineata. Next base: position 4,505 of record WOGP01004087.1, on the reverse strand, counting down.
ACACAGAAGCTCTCGCTCCTGAACTTAATTTACAGGGAGGTCAGTTGAAGTCGTAAACCCGACATCAATCTCCTCTGTAAACTCGCTCCTGAACTAAATATACAGGGAGGTCATTTGGAGTCGTAAACACTCACAAGGGCAACAATCATCAGAAATTTTATAATATATTCTCAAATGTTGGAGATATAACACCGTAAGGTGGGGTTACTGTTGCCGCAGGGGTAATTTGCCTCATTTCACAAAACAATTAAAATGTTGGTTTCTATCCCGGTGAGGAAAATGCGTTTTTCACTTCTAAACTCATCAGACAGTTACCAACTGCATATAGCCTTGAATGTAATGTGTATGTTGAATTTTTCAGATAGACAGATACACGCATTAATGAATATTTATAATGAGCAATTGCTAGGCAAAATCGAAGTGAACTATCATTTAGTCTTCATAATAAATAATAATAAAATATGACCACATGCACTGTTTCTGAACAATGAGGGTAACTTTGCCTCATTGCTATTTTCTTCGTGTCTTTACTTGACACCAATTCCTTGTATTAGTTTTAACATCCACTTTGTTTTCAAGAAACACTTTGTAAGATTTTCACAACAGTTTTACAAAAACGCAACATGTGTTTCGCTATACAATAGCTTCTTCGTGCATGTCTATACAAGTGTTGAATTCAGGTTGGATCCTGCTTCACGACAACGCCTGTGCGCACGTTTCACAAATCACCGTCCGAAAATTAAATGATTTAAGCATCGAAGTTCTGCCTCATAAAAACGGACAAAACGTTAAAAACAACCTAACATATATAAGATATATTCATTACGTTAATTTTCTCCACGATTTTGATGTTACTGATAGTCACTTGGTTAACTTCTAACATTTCGTTAAACAGAGGTAAAACTGTAAACTCATAGGAAGAACTCCGTTTTCACATAACCTTTATTAAACAATTATTTGGAACAAAAAATACAACAACAATTCACAGTGATACAATGTTACATCCTAATAATCCCCTTCCCCTCCATTTTCTCGGAGTTAACTGTACGGTCAAAAACCTATCCCCCCTTTTCAGTTTGACGATAACCTGCGTTCCATCGGAGTGTTGTACAACGGTAGCGATATCAGTGATGTTTTTGAAGTTATTAACGTTTACTGATCCAAATTCAACGATTTCATCATTTGCTTTTATCCCAGCATAATCGGCTGGTGACCCTTCGCTCACAACAGTGACCTTGGCGAATGGAGTCCTTAAAACAACGTTCGAAACGTCGGTATCCATAGGAATCGCCTGGCACGTGCCCGTCGTAGCCGAGTTCGAATAGTAACCGTGCAAGCCATTTTCTATTTGTTTCATTATATTCTTGTGATCGTTTTGAAGGCATATGATGCGATGTCTTGCGTTCCTCACTTTGTATATATCAATGGAATTGATTGGGAATCCTTCGGAATCTACAAGAGGATCGTTCATTCCAACGCCATTCTGTTCAAGTATCGAGTTCAGGTTCCTTATTTCGTTTTCAATCTGGTTCTTTTGATTCATGAGGTCTAAGACTTGACCTCTAATGTCCTCGTGGCTCATTGTTCTGCCCTGAAAAATATATGTATGTAGGCTCGGCAGTGAAAGGAATCGATTCTGTGAAATGTATGCTGTTCAAGATACGGTTCTCCTTACAGGGAATTTATGATTACATTGAAAATACACGGGAAACGTATCCACAAGGCAAAACAGCGATAGACTTTTCCGAAAAAATCCAAAAAACACATCCAGTATGTGAGGGGGGACAAGTTTTGACCTGAAAATCTTCGAAGAATCAATCGTCTAAGAAACGAATTGAAAACGAATTTCGAGTCCCTATCCGTTGTTGCTTTGCTTTTGTTAAAAGGTCCACTCGTTAAGAAGATATGGAAATTTGAAATGCTAACATAAGTTTTTCGAAAAATACAAAAATTAAGTGGATTTTATTCCAATTGTATCGCATTAACGAAGAAAATGCGAAAAATGTTGTTCGGCTTGAGTATTTATGTTATTGGTTCAAGAGTGAACCTCCACTTGAAGAATGTTTTATCATATAAAAAATTGATGGATGTAGCCGTTACTACGTGCTAGAAGATCATCATGAAAAATGAGACATGAAACTTTCTATGTTTTTATACCACTTGTTGTTTCGTATCAAACTTTCGTGCCAAAAAATATCCACTTTTCGTCAGGACACTTATTTTATTGACAATGTCAAATTTTCATTAAAAAACTTTTCTTTGTCAACAACACCAGAACAGCAAATTCAACGGTAATAAGATCAAAAAAAAATAAATAAATAACTCAAAACCAATCAAATATTCAACATTTCTCCCTCCCCCCAAGAAGAATCAACTCAGTTTTCTAGTTCCAATTTGCAGATCTTAGTTATTGGCCATCGACATTCTGAATACGCTGTCTTGACGTCTAACACCTTAACTCGTCCGTCTGTACGAGGATGCACACCCATGAATTTTCCTAATTTCCATTTATACCGTGGAGCTTGGTCGTCGACCACAACTACTATATCACCCTCTGCGATGGGTTTGCTGTCGTTGGGCCACATACTCCTTTACGTCAAACGTTTCTGTCAAACCCATCTGTCCCAAAATGTATTGACCAACATTCGAGATTTTTTCCATTCGCGCCTCAATCCATCAGCATCAGGGTTTATTGGAAGTAATGTAGGCTCGTGCGTGGTGTTGGAATAGCCCAACAAAAAATGCATGTTAATAAGAGCTTTTAAATCTGACGGATCGCAGAAAACTTTAGTCAACGGCCTACAATTTACTATGGACTCTGCTCCAAAAAAAAGTGTTTGTAATGTTTCCTTTCTCAGTGATTGACCATGAAGAATCTTTCCTATAACTCTTTTCACACTTCCAATTAACCTTTTCCATACTCCTGCCATGTATGGGGAAGCCGGTGGTAGGAATTTGAAGTCGATGCCTTTCGAAGACATTGAATTTTTTATTGAAGGCATGTCAATGTTTTCTATGGCTTCTTTTAATTCTCTGGAAGCGCCTCTCAAATTAGTTTAATAGTCGCAATAGATTGTTCGAGAACATCCTCTTCTTGCTGACATTCTGATTACAGACATTATGGTGGAATCACTATTCAGTATATGTGCTACTTCAAGATAAATTGCCCTCACTGCTAGGCAGGTGAATAAAACACCCCAGCGTTTCTCTCGTCTTCTACCAATTTTGATAGAGAAGGTACCGAAATAATCCATGCCAACATTCTCAAATGGTCTGAGCCCACTCGTTAGTCTTACTTCAGGAAGTTGACCCATTAATGGCGGTTGTGGTTTACTTTTATTTATTTTACATTTGAAACATCTCCCAAAAATCGATTTCACTGCGGATGTTTCGTTAATAATCGAAATCTTCTGCCGGAGTTCATTCAGTACAGCTTCCACTCCAGTGTGATTGAACTTTATTTATGAAAATGTTGAATCAGCAAGCTAGTGTACCGATGTTTTGAACTCAAAATCACTGGATGACTCGTGGATTCCTGCATACTAGTTCCCAAATTAGTCCTTCCACAAAACCATTTTTCATAGTATGAAAGAGGCCAACCAAATTACTTTGTTTATCGATGGGTTTTCCAAATTCCAATTTTTGAATATCTCTGGGAAAATAAACTCTTTGAGAATTCTTTGCGCAAATTTTCTCTGCTTCTTCCAATTCGTTAGTTGTTAGTACTCCTGATATTCCAGTTTTCTTCAAGTTATTGATGAATCTTAAACACCAAGCTGTTGTTCGAATAAATCTTAACCATTTCGAAAATCTATTTATGTCTGGAAGAATATTTTCGTACGTTTGTATGACTAAGCATCTACTTACAGATTTCATATCTTTCATGAGGTTTTCATCTTCATCTTTTGTCATTTTTGAATTTTCAGTAGGCCAAAAAACTTCAGGTTGTTTAAAAAATGTGAGACCATATAGCCAATCATCACATACAATGGTTTCTTTGGATGATCTGGTAGCATAATCTGCTATATTTTGTCGGCTGAATTTCACCTATGCGAAGAGCGACAAATTTTTTGAAAGATTTTCCATCTGTTCTTTTCTATCCTAGAACACATTTAGAGTCTGTCCAAAAAAACATTCTGTTAATGGTTATTTCCAGTTCTAATTTAATTATCTGCCAGTCTGCTTTCCATAACTGCGGCTTGCATTCTAACCTCAGAATTGAAAGCTGCTTTAGAGGTGCAACTATCGTTTTTACAGTAATTATGGAAGTCTCTATTTTGTCCTCTTTCAATACTCGAAATTAACATACTGTGGCAAATGCCTCCTCGCTGCTATCACAAAAGGTGTGGAGTTCAATTATATCTGCTCCGGGGATCAGAAAACTGTAACATCTTGGTATTTTGTAGTCCGCTACTTTTCTCAGATCCTTCAACCACCTTTGCCAAGGCTTGAATAATTCTTCCGGTAAAAAACTATTCCAGGAGATTCCAGAACGCCACATCTTC
>WOGP01004086.1:0-14411 GCA_015342065.1 Leptinotarsa undecemlineata | reverse complement strand
GTTACGTGGCTTCCGTGTGGGTAGCTCGCTATTTATTCCAAAATTAACAAAGTAGCTCAACACATTGAAGAGGTTGGCGACCACTGGTCTATCCAATTGGGAATGGATAGACTATACCACTCTGTATTTTAGGGGTTTCAGAAAACTAGTACAGGTTCAGGAAAATAGTTTATGAATAACATATCCAAATGTGTTTATGATGAGCTTCATCAAATACTTTTATATTAATTAAGTTACACTCAGAAACATCAATCTGTCAGATAATGAACAATCATACGATCTCCTAATGACACAAACATCATTATCTCTATCGAAAATCCTCGAAAACGTTGTGATGATTTTCTCAACAAACCGAGGCAACATCAAATAAGGGTGTATCAAGTGGAAAATGCTTGAATATTTGGAATTGGTCGCGTTCGCTGCGAGTACAGATTTTCTATATTTCCACACGTATTGCAAGATTTCCGCTCCGAGAAATATGAGGTCATAATACGATTCGGCATGGTGGGTTTCGACCGAATTTGCAAAACCCAGGTGAGATTTCAACGGACGAATGTTGAATACGTAAGATATATAGGGTTGGTTGTGAAGTGAGTATATCATTTTGAGATTACTTTGAATTGTACAAATATATTATTTTATTGTGTCGAAAGCGTCAATAGTGTGACATAGGATATTGACTGAATCTCATGCAGATTTGATTCTTCATTTTATATCTGGTGTTTTGCACCAATAAAAAGGTTTATTTCGCTCATGTAAAGCTACAGTCGGAGTAGCATACGATGGTTGCCTTTTATATTTCGGGATTAGAGAATAAAAACTGATGATAATCATCGAAAATCACTTTACTGTTTTTTAAAATATTCCTAATGAAGATCTACACAGAGTGGTCCAACGAAAAGTATGCACCTTGCTTTTCTCCTTTTTTTGTAACTTAACGTAAAAATGCTGAGACATATCAATTTTGCTTTTGAGGGGGACACATTTCAGATGTATTTTTCTACCTGGGCCTTCAACCTCCTAGCGAGGGTGAGTAACAACCCTAAAATTTTAAATGGAAATTTTGGTCGAGTGATAATCATTTGAAAGAACACAAAATTATCTTCCCAATGATACCTAATTTGTTGTATTTCACTCAAACATGTAGGTATTATGAAGAAAAACAACTAAAACCAGTACTTTGAAATGTGTAATTGACTTAGTAGAATCCTACTTCAGCAAGTGCTGAAAATGTGACCCATTTGCTTCAATACAATAATATAAATTTTGTTCAAATCTATTCCTATCCTGTTCTGTAGCATATCAGGTGTTATATTTCTGCACTCTGCTGTAATTCGTTGGCGAAGATTTTCTATAGACTCGGGCTGCGTAGCAAAACATTAATTTTTAAAGTATCCCCAAAGGAAAAAGTCTAAAGCCGATAAATACGGTGACCTAGCAGGTCATTCGATTGGGCCTCTCCTTCCAATTCATCGTCCAGGAAACCGGTCATCTAAAAACTCTCTTACCGGAGCAACATAGTGAGGAGGTGGAAATGAAGCCGATCATCATTATGATTTTGGTCATTTTCCATTATTTCTGTTATGAGAGAATCAATTGTATCTTCAAGCATGTTCAGGTAGACCTCACCAGTAAAATTCACAGCAATAAAAAGTGGCCCTACGATATGACTACCTAATATGCCACACCAGATATTGATTTTTTGAGGGTACTGGGTGTGGACCTCTCGGAATAAGTGTGGGTTACTGTCATCCCAGTAATGGCAATTATGCCTATTCACAGTTCCATTAAAAAAAATGTACTCTCATCGGAAAAGCACGTGTTGAATGATAGTAGCTGGCTCAGTTGTTCACAAAATTGCAGCTTTCTATCAGGATCATCTTCATTGAGTATCTGTACTAATTAAATTTTGTACGGATGAAATTTATAGGCTTTTAATATCCGTATTATGGACGAACGGGAGACACTTGAGGCTGCAGCAAGCTGAATGGTGCTTTGAGTATGATCCAATCCAACATGTCACAAAAAAGCGACTTCCACTGCTTCATTTCTGATCGGTTTACGTGGCTGGTGTTTCACGTTACAGACAGATCCGGTATCGACAAACTTTTGGACTAACTTGGCAACGTACGAATCATTCACATTTTTCCCGGGATGACTGTTATTAAAGAAGCGAGCAGTAAGTCTAGCACAACTATTATGTTGATAATAAAGTTTAACAATTTCAACTCGTTCAGGAATGGAATAAACCATTTTTACAGTAAAGTTGAAATAATTTCAAAAGCAACCGAACTGAATCAATGAAAGTTTGCCTAAATTCCTTTTGTACACTTATCTGGTGTTGTTATTTGAACCAAAAAACGCACGAGAGAAATTAAGGAATGTAGTAGTGATAAAAATGCCGTTTTTCCGCATTTTCATTAACACCAAAAATATAGAGTAAATGTTCTTGCTTTTTTTATTACGATTCAAGTAAATACAACAAATTAGTTATCATTGGAAAGAGAATTTTGTGGTCTTTCAAATGATATATCACTCGACCCCACTTTCTATTTAAAACTTTAGGGTTGTTACTCACCCTCGCTAGGGGGTTGAAGGCACAGGTAGAGAAATACATCTAAAAAGTGTCCCCCTCAAATGCAAAATCAACCTGTCCGAGCATTTTTGCGTTACGTTACAAAAACAAGGAGAAAAGCAAGGTGCATACTTTTCGTTAGACCACTCGATATAGTCTTCCAACAGGGACTTCCGATCTTTGACAATTGATAATGATCATCTTGTTGAAGCTGCATCTGTCATTTTTCATGATGGTTTTGCCAAACCACATTCTGTGAGAATGTGCAGCAGAATCCGAGGCAGTCGATTTCGCGTCGCCCGTTAAACTTTTTCTTGCGGGGTTTTCCTAAGTCGCCAGTATACGCGATTTAGTTACAAACCACAAGGGTCCTCAAAGCCAACATAACCCATGCCATCGGTCAAATTCGGTCTGATTTATCCGCCAGAGTCATCGACGTTTCGGATGCGCTCTACCCAGAGAAGCCGTGGCTGACATTTGAACGGTGTTATATTCCATACATAGGTCTTTCGAAGGAATAAAAAATTTCGATGACATATACATTTAAAATAGGAGGCGCCCAATAAAAGACCCTACACATTCCTCATCTTGAACATTAACACTACATGTTCACGTGTTTTTTATAGAACAAAATCCGCCAGTCATGAAGCAGTAAGTAGGTGCACCGAAACAAAATATTTCGGAAATAAAGATTCCACTATCACTAATACCAGATGTGTTGAAACCTGAATATTTTTGATGCTCATAGTTTTTTCATGAACCAGCAGCAACCAGATTTTCTTGATTGAGAATTGATTATTACAGTATTCCACATAGGCAACTTACAATTACATATTGTATATTACAAAGAAGAATGTACCCAGAATTGTGCCTTGCGGAATTCCACAAAGTAGCGGCCAAGATTATTCAATCATAAAGAAACGACATTACCAAAGATCCTACGGCATCTGTCTATCTGTCGGAGTTAATCAAGGGGAAGATTTATGTGTACCTATGATAATAATAAAGTTTTGTGTGATTTGGTTGAAATATGACTATGTTATCTGTGGTACTACCCTGCCTACTCCTTTGGAAATATAACAAAGCAATTTTCTAGGTATTGTTCTTCATTCAAAGTTTTACAAATCCGCAGTAGCATATGTCCATCTTTTGAGGATAGCTTACTAAGTATTCCCACATTGAAAGTAATGGTGCCTTTAACTACCTCAAGCATTTCATTCACGTTAAAACTGCCTTCACACCATACAATTCATATAAATATATCAATAGCAATCACGAAACCAAGACTATCAATTGAGAAAATAAATTCAAGCGGCCTAACAAACCAATCCCAAAGATGTGATAAGGAAAGGCTGCAACTGCATTGATTATATTTTATGTAAAAAATCATTTTGAAGGTTAAGGGTTGGGGGGGTATGTAGTTCCGGCTCACTCAACTCAATTTTAAAACTACAAAAAAGAGCAATCAGAAATATATATAAGATGAAACCACGCGACTCATGCAAACAGGTATTTAAAGAAAAAGAAATATTAACAGTTTTAGCTCTCTTTATACTAGAAACTGTTTGTCTTGTTAAAAAACATATATCGAGATATGACAACAATTCTTTCAATTATAATACCCGCATGAGTAATAAAAATAATTTGAAGCTACCTTTTCCTGCCTTCACCTTAATCAAGGACTCTTTCTTTTATAACGGTGTAAAAATGTATAACCATTTGCCCGAACGCCTTAAAGAAACAGAACAGAACATTGAATGCTTCCGAAAAAACATAAAAAGACTTTTAATTAGCAGACCTTACTATAGTTTGCAGGAATTTTACAATGAACAATTCTGATCCGGAGTTTGTTGCTATGATAAGTTAATAAGTTGTGTGTGTATATTTGTATATATTTATATGTGTAGGTCTGTGTTGTGTAAACATGTGCCTAGACTTAATTTGATTTATAGCTAAGCATTATATGCTAGTATGCTGTATACCTATTTGTATGGTATCTAACAACCATTGTTGTCAATGCTCATTTCATATTTTGAACTTACATTTATTTATGTACTATGTAAAGCTATGTCAATAAGATTATTTCATATCTTTAGACAATAAAGTATATTTTATTAAAAATTATTATTATTAAATTGTTCAGCTAGTAGATTTGCTTTTTCTGTGGCTACATTTGACTAATATTAGGACCTTTCATAAGACATTTCGAAGCTGGAACTATTTTCCAGCTTTCACAAAAATATAATGATTTATAGTTTATATTTTGGGAACGTGATTGTTGTAATTATTTGCAATTGGACGAGTAAAGAAAATATTTTGGAAAAGAGCTATTCTGCCTCAACTTCCTCATCTTATAAAAATGTGAAAAACTTTTTTTCCTTCCTTTGGAATTTTCCATGATTTTCTGTATCAATTCAAATGAAGAATATATATGGACCCTAAATTAGCCGTAGCCGTGTTACAACGTGGTAGGAAATCATTATGAAGAAAAGAGAATTGAAACTTCATAGCAGTTTCGTTCTACATGGACATATTCAAATTAATACATTTAACAGTTACCTATAAGGACATTTTCAAACTTATACATTGAACAGTTCAATGTATAATTTTGAAAATGTTCCTAAAGGACGAAACTGCAGTAACGTTATTTACAAATAAAAGTGATTGAAACATAGAAAGTATCAATTCTTTTTTCTTCATAAAGATGAACTCAATATAAATTGGAAGATGTGGATGATTATCGTCTTCCCAATGATACCATAGAAAATGATAACAATTCACAGTACATATTTCACCTCCAGTTCAATAACACCGCGGATCTGTTGTCTCCAGGGGCCCATGAAATGTGGTTGAACGCTTGCAAAATTTGTTGCCGAATAGTTGCCAATTTGTGAAGTACATTGTTTACATATCCTTTCATAATGGTTTCAATTCCTGTCCAATAGTCTCTTGTTAGAACTATGAAATGTGATGAATCGCGATAACATTGAATTGTACGATGATTGTTTGTTTAATTGCAACAATTTTCATAGGCTAGTCATTGGTGTGAACAGTAAGTATTTGTTAAGTTCACACACAGGAGTTCCTTTGTTAATATGGACGGAATTATGGCTCTGATTGCGTTGTTAATCATCAAAATTTTTTGGTATGCCCAGACGTGAATAGAATATTGAAAATATATTGTTGCAAATCCAGCAAGTACAGCCCTATACATCCACGAAAGAGTGATGTACTCTGTCATGGTGAAGCAGATATCAACAAGTGAAGAGGTCATGTAGAAGTATTGGTCAGACATTGAAAAATCAACCGAAGTAGTTGAATTTTTAAATATAAACATATTCGTCGGATTTATTGGGGCACAGATCTGTTTCGACCGTTTGAAAAACAACGAACTCCATCAAATTATTGAGGTTATACTAGAATCAGTCGATAAATGTTTAGCAAATGGCTGTGATAAGATTCAGAACTGCAAATGAACTGAATATTTCGTTATCTTTGAGTGAACTGTATATTAAGTCTTTGAAAATTGCTTAGTTTCAAATTTTTTATCTTCACGTCATGGACATATGAAAAAATATCGATAATGGAACAAAGAGTTCTGAACATTTTCATACACAATCCAATGTTGAGTTTTTCTCTGCAAAATAATCTCTGTCCTTCAAGCGCAATTTTCAAATGAGCGAAGAAAAAGAAGTCGCTTGGGACTAGATTTGGTGAGTAACGAGGATGGTCAAACAGTTCAAACCGTAAATAGTGGATTTTCGCCATAGCAACCACTGAGGTGTGAGACGGTACGTTGTCTTGATGAAAGAGGATTTTCTTTTTCTGTATGTACACAGAAAACAAATAATATATGAAAAGTAATTCAAGATTCAAGGAATGAACAATATGCTCGATGAAATTTCAATATAGAATTCATCGAAGTTGAAATACGTTTTTTCAGGGTTTCTTATGAATGTTTTTTAAAATTTTTTTTTATGGTTCATATTTTTTGTTTCAGATGGTATATGATGGAATATTTTGTGCTTTTATGAAATGAAGAATCTCTCATGTCTAACTTCATCTCTTGGATGAGACTACATTGCCTTGACACTGACCCCTTCATATAGCTGGCAGCCTCTGGTTTCTCTTTCCATCATTTTGCGTGTCATAGCCTTGCTGTCACTTCACATACATAGAGCACATGCAGTACGTTTTCTTTCTCTTCTTGACATAACCTGCATTGGGTTTCTTCTGTTAGATCCATGTTGCTCATATAATAATAATAATAATACGTTTATTATTCACTACAAATTCACAACCAATATGAAGATTTAATTAAAAAAAGGAAGCTGTGAAAATAAAATGTGGGATTTCAGTTTTCTTTTAACACCAGGAGGAGAAACTGGTTTTCCACTCAGACCTTTACTACAAACTAAACTTAAAACTAAAATATATCTACTGACTAGTACCAGTAAACAAGAAGAATAGAGAAGGACAAGAGAAAGTAAAAAGATAAAAGAGAGAGAGAAAGAGAGAGAATTAATTTTCACTTGTGAGGGCAGTGATTCCTTTAGGTCATGAAATCGCGAGGTTGCATGAAGACGCTGTGAGAATTTTATTTTTTGCTCCGAGTTGGAAGCTATTTTCAATTATTTTTCATTTTTGTAGTTCCCGCAAACATACAGTAATGGATTTTTTCAAAGAGAAACACGATCTACTGTAGTCGCTTATCTGGCACGTATTCATGTAACTAGCAATATTATATGAAAAACTACGTTTGAAATTTCCTTTCTATGTCGAGGAATGGTAATAAAGAAGTTTTTCGGGAATTTCTATCATGTATATTTTTTCTATATATAACTTTATCGTGGAGACAGTTGAATTGCTTGTATTTCAAAAGTTTGTAGAAGTAGCAAAGGATATGATGTAATTTACGCCTGTTGAACATATTGAGCCATTCAATTTCTTTGATTTTATGGAAAATTCTCTGCCTGCTTATTATGCCAAAAATAAATATCAAACAGCAGTTATGGTTTCTCTGAAAACGCTGACTATCCATGCCATCTAAACATGGCCCATATACAATATCACAATAGTTGAATAGTGTGAATGAATCACACAGCATTTTTTTTACATCTTGGCCTAAATAGTGTCTATGTGGGTAACGCATCTTCAAGCTAGTGTAACTTCTTTCAACATAACATTAACCGGTTCTTTGAATCTCAATTTTTGACCTATTATCAAACCCAAGTTTTTTGCACTTTAACTAGAAGGTATTGAGTCATTTCCCATCCTCAGTATAAGATTATAAAATATATCATTCCTGACATTGTCATTACAGAACAAAATAGCACATGACTTTTGAGGATTTATTTTGAGTATGTCTTTTATGTCTCATATGTCTTTTAAAGATTGTAAGTCAAAATTTATTTCTCTGTTAGTTTGCATGACATTATCTGGTTCAAAGGTTTTATATATCTGTGTGTCATCAGCATACATACAATATGTACGTACAATACAAACAATTGTATTTGTATTTCCATAATTTTTTCTAGAACTTGGGACAGTTCTTAGCTTAGCAGGTCTTCCGTGAATCTGGGCGATAGTTTCTTCATCTACTCTTCCGCCTGCCTTATTCCTGGAAGCTTATTCCACCAATCTATAGATTCGACTTGCATCCATGAATTTATGGATGTGTTTATACAAGCTTTCGCTACCTCGCAGAAGGGACCTACGCCTATCATAGCCTTGGATGTACCTTAACGGGCTAGAACATCGGCCTCCTCATTGCTCTTGTGCCCCTCATGTCCGGTTACCCAAGCTAGACTGACTATAGACTGGAACTGGCAATAGTTTCATTTGTGAACTTCTGCCTGTTCATTTCCCCTATACAGTGTTTGATGGCCGCTACTTGTGCCCAAGAACATAGTCGCATTATGTACGAGGCTGAGTGCGATTCGTCTTTGCTCTGTCTCCATATAAAGCGACTCCCACTCCTTCTTTGAGCCATCTGAATACCAGGTTTCTTCCACTCTTACCGGTGGGCCGTTTTGCCAGTCCTCTCTACTTGATATGATTATTTTGAAATCATTCTGAAGGTTGTACTGCGGAACTGTGTTACCCACGGGCATTCCTAGTATTGGATCTGCCTTCAGTATATTGAACAGTTTCAAGTATTCTGCACCGTGTAACTGGCTGATTAGGGTTTACCGCTGCATTAGTCTGCGTGTCATCAGTCGAGCTTCTCTTTTTATGTAGATGTGTAAAGGTGGATGAAAGTCAGAGTAGGACCTCAAGTGCTGCAGTTGGGGTCATTATCCTGGCTTCCGCGATACTTGTCTTTGGATAAGAAGGCCCATTTTCATCAGTAATTTGACATGTTTTGAATGAGGGATCATAAAATTATATATTCAGTAAATAACAGATCATACAACGAATGAGCATGTGAGTGTCGGAATTCATTCATTCAAAAACAATTATCCCAACGGCTCTCGTACTCCTATCTTACACTAATGTCTCACCCCTGGCTTCTGCAACATAAAAAATGAATGGATATGATTGTGACTGCAATATCTCAAAAAAAGATTCTATATCTTGAATGAGATTCAATCAGGAAGTAGTAGATTAGTTTTGTTGTTGATGAACTCAGCTCATCAGCTGTTAGCCTTGCTATTTTCTTATCTGATTTTTTTCATATAATTGAGAAAATACTAGTAAGATCATAGTGGAGAGCGTGATCAGACTTTTGATCTTTATAGGAATTCAATTGAAATATTTAAACTAGTCTCATTTGGATGTCATCTACAGTAAATTACAGGAATAGTGTTCGCCCTTTTCAATACAATACAATGTATAAGGTTTACCTGATTGTTTTGATACTAACATAATATCAGAGGACCAAATATTCAAAACAGCCAAGTATTCTATAGATACTCCTCATTCATTTTCACGATAGGAATATTCATCAATCTGGTCAGTGACAAAGTATATGGGATCACCCCAGGGTTTGATGCATTGAAACTTACAACTCCTGATCACAATCCCATCTCCACGAACCATTAAATAAACAACGATTTTCTTCTTTTCAGTCCTCTGATATGCTATTCAGAATTTGTACATTCTTCATCAGCAGCATAATAATGTCCGCTTTAATGTACGATTTTGATTCTACCCAAATCATATCGGCGACCACAAGCTTGATTTCTTCTTGAATTTATTCGTGAATTTGCCTAAATTTGCATAAACTTGCTTGAATTTGCCTGGCAGAAGTTTAGCATGGAAGAAGAGCATAAACCCAATCAATAGTACAAACTTAGATATTTTGATATAGATAAATAGGGGTGTATTCTCTTTCATCAATTTGGGTACACAAGGACCGGCCTATAACCAATCAATTTCGGTTCGATGCAAATACAATGCACGGTCCGCCGAACAATTCTACGAATTAGCATATAATCGCGCATTATAAGTGCATATTCCTGGCCAAGGTATGCGCCATTCTGGTCTATATGGCTATTCAGAACACATTCCTATAATAATCTGCATACATTGAGAGAAGCGGCCGTCCGTTTCGGTAAAAAAGGGCATTCGTATTTTATACGAGCAATACGTGTATCGTTTCTGCGATATAAACGCCGATTCCGGAAATATATTTCCGTAAATCTTCCCTCTATTTCCGTTTTAATGTGATATAGATTCGAGATTCCCAAATATAGTGGACCTACCGTCGGTGGAGGTAATAATACTTTTTCAGTTATGGATTACGTTTATGTGAAGTAACCTTATTTACGGTTATTCTGGTTTGGTTTCTGAAAGTGCTTTTCCTTTAATTGCATAGTATCGCATTGTAAAATAATTCAATATCCAGAAAATCATCGAAAAATGCGATAATGTGATTTCTCAACTGCTTCTCAATATGAATTGACTAGGGATCCCCCCGGCTCTGTACGGGTGCAATGCTGATACTAAATATTAATTTCATCTACATCTACGGCTGACGCGCAAGTTGGAATATTTAATAAGATAAAATAAAGCTACATAGAAAATTTCGGAAAAACAGTGATGAAAAAGTAGGTTTCATATTTGAACGCATCCCTTTTATACCTAGTACGGGCACTTCAATTGGACTATTTGAGAATCCATTTTTTTTGCATATCTACAACATGAAACAAACCTACACACAAAATTTCAGCCTTCAGAAATATAACGGTACGGAGAAAAAGTGATGGGGAGGTAATTTTCATATGTAAACTCTCCCCTTTTATCCTCAGTAGGGGCGCTTCAGTGGAGGTTTTTGGAAGTAATTTATTTGAAATTCCTGAAAGAATTTGTAAAAAATTTAAAAAAATTGCCAGAAAATATCTAGTTCATCAAACAAAAAACTGAAATTACAAAGAAATAACATACAAGCAGTAACCAAAAAAATAAAAAATTTAAATATTGATACAAGCTGAAAATTTAAAAAAAATTATTAACAAGAAATGAAAAATAAAAATTGAAAGATTTCAAACCAAGTTACGTCACGAAGTTTCGATTGTTAGTATCCACCATCGTTTTCGGATGATAACCGGTTGTTGCTTGCATGTTATTTTTGTGTAATTTCATTTTTTTGTTTAATACAATTTTTATTTTTCGGGTAATTTTTTCAACTTTTTTACAGATTCTTTCAGGCATTTCAAATAAATTTATATTATATTCCAAAGTCCAAACTGATGAAATACACAACAAAACATTGTCAACCACCTTCAAACAAAAGTTAAAAAATGTTTTGTCAGGAAATTTTCGGTAAACCTCTTGAACCTAAATATAGTGGGTGGCAATATATTATAAATATCAATATTGAGTGTATTGATCGAGGATTTGTGTAGTTTCAGCCTGCGTGGTCTTAAGAGATTGGCATCTCTAGTGTTATGTTCATAAATCTGTGAATTGGTCAAATGTTCACTTTTTTGGTTACGAATGTCCAATAGAGACTGATAGATAAAGATACAGAGTATCATTATGTTTAGTTTTTTGAAAAGAGTCCGGCAGGTATATTTGAAAGACGCTTTTGAAATTATTCTAATAGCTCGCTTCTGTAGTAAGAATGTTTTATCAGCATTGGGGTAAAGTTCCGTTACTAACTAACATTGGAATGAAAAAAAGCATAGTATGCTGATAGAAGAGTATTCAAGTTGACGAAACTCTTCACTTGCCTGAGTAGAAATAGATATTTAGAGAGCTTCGAGCCTAATTCTTGGATGTGGTATGTATAATCCGGTCAATATAGACATTGAAAGGTACATAAATTTACAACAAGCTGCAAACGCGTATAACTGTTCAAAACATAGTTTAAAATCAGATTTTGATATTTCGAATAATTGCGATGCCTGGAACAAAATTTATTCAAGGTCAAAAATAAAAAATCTCGAAAAAAATTGATTTTTCGCGATTTTCAGGATTTTTTTAGAAGCTTTCTACACAGAAAGAAGAAACCGTTGGTGATAATTTCTTGTTGTGTCGAATTACTTTTTTTGAAAACTTCAGCACATTGAACTAAATCTTGTTAATCTATGGATATACCTTGTTAAATTTCAGCAGGATAAAGATCAAGACTGAATCTTTTAGTACAAATGATAAGTTGATCAACATCTTATCTAAACTTAAACTCGATCATGCTTTTTTGTATAATGAAGCAATAGGACAAAAGTTGAGTTATCTCAATGAAATGATAGCTGTAGATCCGCTTCATGAAATTGATAACGATACGGAGTTTTTGTCTGCGAACGATAATGAGGAATTGCAGGAAGCTCCTGAATGTAAGATAATTCAGATTTCTATTTCCGTGAAACAAGTGAGTCTCAGTTTTTCACCTATAGTAAAACCAGGGAAAAACTGCTTGCTATTCAATTTCTCTCCTGAAAATCCCACTGAGCCTTTCAAAGACCTTGGCCCACTTTCTAACCTGAAACCACCAGCTCAAAAAATCAAACACCTCCGAAAGAAAAACTCGACAAAGAAAGCCTCAGCTTAGTAGTAATGCCAAGGTTGGACCAAGCAAGGAAGAACTAGATTGCTGACGGAAGAGCTGAAGCAAGGCTGTGAAAAAAATGAGACACTGGCAAGCGGATCTGAAGGAAAGAGCTTAGGGAAAGTTCCAAGTTTTTCCAAAAAATCTGTTAAAAATAATTTGTTACGAAATGGGGCCATTCGAAAATCTACTCGGCATAGAAATTAGCCATTTGTTGTATTTGTATTTTGGGATGTATAGTAGTATATTTTGTTTGATGTATATTTTGTATATTTTTGTAAGTTGAAATAAATATTGCATTGAAAAGTTGAGATAATTTAAGGTTTTTTTGAAGGTAGTTGACAATGTTTCGTGGTGTATTACATCAGTTCGGACTTCCATTGTCTAATATAATATAAATTGATTTGAAATCTCTGAAAAAATCTGTGAAAAATCAAACAGATTATTCAAAAAATAAAGATATTAAACGAAAAATCCAAACTTCAGAGATGTATATACGTGGCATACTTATGCATATAATAACGATTACAACTTTTACAACTTTTTGACTCGTCGTATCTCAAGCACGGTGGCTCTAAGAAAAAAAATATTCATACATTTTTTATAGAGGATTTTATGATCTACAATTTTATGATAAAACTTACCGTTTTCCTGAAAATCGAGATTTTTGACCTTTGAACTCGAATACATTTCATTTGGAATCATTTTGAATTTTAAAATCTCATTTTCAACTATGTTCTGTACAATTACATGCATTTTCAGCTTGTTGTAAATTTATGTAATTTCACTCATATATTTTTGTGTAATTTGACCGGACTAGTAAACGCTCCTTTTTTATCTTCAGTAGGGGCGCTTCAATTGGAGTATTTTATAATTATTTTTTATTTCGCATCTACATAAAACGGACCTACATACAAAATTTCAACCTCCATAAATATACCAGTATTGAGAAAAAGTGCTGAAAAGGTAACTTCATTTTATGATAGTTATTTTTCATCGCGGCTGGTGCCAAAGTTGGAATATTCAAAAATCCTTTTTTATTGCACATCTACAACATAAAATGAATCTAGATACAAAATTACAGCCTCGGAAACTATAACGGTACGGAGGAATAGAGATGAAAAGGTAATGTTCAAATGTAAACGCACCTCTTCTATTCCCAGTGGGAATAAAAGGGTGGAATATCCAAAAATCCTTTTCATGGCACATTTGAAACATGAAGCAAACCTACTTTGGAGAAGTTATCCTTCGAAAATATGGCAGTACAAAGAAACAGTGACTAAAAGATAATTTCCATATGTAACGCGCTCGTTTTACCCCCACAGAGAACGCCCCAGTTGGAATATATGAAAATCATTTCATAGTGCGCATCTTAGATCTAAGAAACACCTATATACCAAACTTCAGCTTTCTAGAACTCAACAGTACAAAGAAACGGAGATGAATAAATATAGATAGAACAAATCACACATAAATATTGCTAGAAATATTGCTTAGGACGCACTTGTGGCCTTCCATGCCGTTTTTTTATTCCTAGTGATTATGTGATACACTGTTTAGAATATATAGTGTAGTAATGAATATAAATGGAATTTTTTGCCAACACCAAACCATTATTTCAAAAATTTGACACGTGTTTTGATCACCAAGTCATCATTTTCCTTGTAGAGATGATCATAGTAAGAGTCAACGGGATATTATCGAAATCAAAGGTACAAGAAAATGGCATTCCTCAAGGAATATCTCTTAGTGTTACACTGTTTCTTGTAGCTATGAACAACATTCTCAAAGACATCAAAATAGCAGTGAAGGCCAACCTTTATGCAGATGACCTAGTCTTGTACG
>WOGP01004085.1:0-14411 GCA_015342065.1 Leptinotarsa undecemlineata | reverse complement strand
TTGAAGATTCTACTTTTCAAATTTATAAATTGAAACTATTACTGTCATAATTTAATTGAAACACTACAGAAACGTAGATATATATTTAATTTTCTATTTGAAGAGGTCAAAGTTGTCAAGAAAAACATAGTACTTTTAAAAACTACTAAAGAACTAAAAAAAAATTATATGGCCTTGAAACTATATATTGAATAGTTGTTATATACTGAAATTTTAATTTAATAATGAACATTCAATTGAATAAAATAATTTATTAATTTATAAAAATAGTACATTTCTCTCAAAACCAAGAAAATTCAATTTCCAGCTCCAATTTATGAAAAAGTAAGTGTACAAGATAAGAACCAAGCTGATTAATATATACAATATATTTTATGAAAGATAACAAAACAAATCCTGTGATGCCAGACACTCGAAGAGTTGAAAAAGATTATGTTGTTCTACGTTAACTGAAAAGTTTTCAGATGATCAAGTAACCGAATCTCACATTTTCTACATACATAAGGAAGAAATAACAAAAAATGTTACAACAAAATATCAGTAATTAATTAAAATGCATACGTCCTTCAAGCTCTCCTTTAAGAGCTAATGTGATTTTCTCATTTCTCTGCATCAGTCTGTCAAACGCTTGTATAACTTTCGCAACGGCCCTTCTAGATACTTGAACTCGATTAGCCAGTTTGTCATTCAGTTCATCTTTATCCCATGTAGACAGTTGCATCAAAAAAGAAGTAGTAGCTTCACTTTCATCTACAAGAAAAAACATACATTTTCGTGATATAGCGATCAAACTTGACTATACTTTTGGTTTCAGACTCATCTGCAGTTTCTGCATCGAAACGCTGCAAGAGAACTCGAATATCCTCATTAAGTTGATTCCAATAACGATTAACAACATTGAGCATTGCATCGTCTTGAGTTTGACGTTTCTCCAACTGTTCTATCCTTTGTCGCAGTTCCTGCTCTGTTCTACATCTCTGTTCAAATTTCTACAACAGATAATTTAAATAAATGATATGATTCAATAGACAAATTAGTAAAATTTCTGCAATTTCTTATAATACAGCCATATGCATGATGTGCTGCTTTTACTGCACAATTATTATGCACATTGCTGATTCAGTATCTATTTTGAAAACTATTACTCTCTAGACAACGTCATTGCATTTGGATAAGTTCACTTGGAGCCTATTTTTGATAGACAATTCATGAAAAAAAACTTAAATTAAATCTGCAGATTTGTGCAATCAATTAAATTACTGATGAGGTGAATAATTTCAAGTCATCAGCAAACAAGTCTCTTAAATTCAATAACCAAAGTAGGAACAGTAAAAACAATAATGGATCCAAATTAGACCCCTGTGGTACACCACTAGATGCTATATAAGCTTCTCATTTGTAAGCATTATGTTTTGCCAATTTATATAAATGAAGGCCCAAAATAGACATGATATAAATATTTGCAAAAATTTTATATTTTTTATTCCATTATTTCAAAGCATTTACCATTTACGTGAAAGGTTGAAGTTCAAGGTGTTATAATGTGGAAAGTTTGAGGAATAACCAGAGAAATGTATGTGTTTAAAATTATTATCTTGCTTATCTTTCAGGGAGTTCTAGTTTTCATAGAATATCATGGTATCGCAAATAAAACTTATGATATCTCTTGTGGTAAGTAAAATATAATACACTTTACAGTGGGAATACGACTCTAAAAGCATTATATGCATTCTGGAAACACTTGCATTCCACAGATGGTGTCAGAAAAGTATGTTCTTCATCCTGTCGAAACCATTTAAAAAATGTATACACTACATAATCATGACCACTACAAACTAATGTTTCACACAGAAATTGGCTGAATATCGATAGGTGATAGAAAGAAATGATATGCTTAATTGACAAGTATTATATAAAATATTCTAGAATAATATACATACTTGTGCTAGTTTTTTATTCTGAAACTGTAAAACTTTTATATCCATTTCTTCCAAAGTGGAAACTGGTCCAATTAAATGTGGTTCGAAATGAATTTTCTTAATGGGAGGCTGGCCACTGGAGCCTTCCTCTGCTTGTCTCTTAGACATTGTTGCTAAGCGTTGAGCAGATCCTCTAATTTATTTCAAGCTATAGTTGATTATAATTCAATTTAAAAAAACAAATATCACAATGAACACCTGCGTTTATACAGATGATTACTTTAGGATATTGCATTGGTTCTTCAATGCCTATATATCGTTATAGTTAATATACCAAATCGATAAAGTCAAAATAAACTAAATTTATTAGGTTACACGAATTGAATAACACATCCACAAAACCGCCATTTGCCTACATACGTTTTGTGTGAAATGATAGCTGACAGTAGTGTTCCAATGTTGCCTAACCGAGAAGCGATATGTGAATTTACGTGGAGTCAAAGACTCTTCATAATGATTTTCACACGGCTAATATTATAAGCATATTCTCTAGGACGAGCATCATTAGGAGATAAACGATATTATAGTATCTAGAACCATCACCTTATGATGTCAACTTATCGCCTGATGATACCAACTTGTGGTAACGTGCGTTGAGAAAGTGTTGTAGTGGGAGTGCTGCTTGTGTAAGATTAATTGCATGTTACTAGTTTCATTCTACCTGTACACCTGTAAAATTTCATTTTTGTACTTATTTAATACAATACAATAATGAAATGTGTAGGTATACTCGCATTACATTAACTGATGGTATTTTTATTTCTAGTCCTTTGGAATCATATTTTTCCAGTTGAGGATATTCATTTGGTATTTTACGAAATAAAGTTCATTAAACTGTTTTTGCTGTGGCCTTTCAGTAGAGCTTTCAAGAAAGACAAAGGACGAATTTTGTTGAGCGTGGTCGTTTTAACAGAACACCTTCAATGAAATTTCCTAATAAAATTTATTGTGAGATTCACTGTGATGGGTCTACGAAACTGAAGCACGTGTTTCGCTAAAATCCTTAGCTATTACGTATGCTCCAATCAGAAATCTATGTTACCCCACTGAACTGTAATACAGTTCAGTGTGTAACCCTAGATTTAACGACCTAAAAAGAGCGGACACTAGAAAAAGATGTATGAATAGGTAGATCAACAAGGTAATGATTGTTACATAATAATTATCCTAAAGGGACTACAGAACGTCAACTCATTTTAACCAACCTAATAGATTTTTAATTTCTCAAAAAATAAAAGTGTAAATGTGGGGTATGAAATCAATAATAATTTGAACGAGCATATTATAAATAATAAAGACGAGAGTTTGGTGTCAGATATATCAGGAGTTTATAAATAATTGTGTGGTTCATGTCCTTTGTCAACTCTAGTTTGTCTTTAAGAACAGTTATTGAGTCCAACATTCTAGCCGTGGATCAGCCTGCATCACTGATGAAACTTATGGTTGGTCGAAACAGCACTCTCTGAGTTAGATCAGTAATGCTTTATATTTCTGCTCTGGTTTCTACCATTATGTGTATTGTTACCAGGACGCCCTCCATACTATCGAAGATTCTATCAGGAAAATGGTCAAACCAGCGAAATATTTTTTATGTGTAGGAAAGTTAATAATAATCAAAGAATTTTTCCTAAACAATATTCCCTTTTGAATTCAAAAAGTACCTAATTGAATTGTATGTACAGTCCGCCATAGTTCCTTTCATTTGCAGTTTTATAAGATCTTCCAAGAAATTCAAAAACTATGGCAACATTGTTAGGAAGTAGATTATCAATGGGACAGTTTTGACATACAATCAATATTTTGACAATGACAACCATCCGTGAATAATTTTTTTTGAATCTTGTGATCTGAAATTTTAATATGTATCTGTTATTGTATTGAACCTTTCGAATACATTTTGTGACTTCCTTTCTACTTTTGTAAATACCTAAAAACCACAAACTTGAATAAAAAGAACAGATTTGATATATGACAAAATATATATTTGATATGGTAAATACAAAACATTAAAACTAAGCTACTGACTATTGTGTTTGGCTCTGGGAGATACAAATGGAGAACTAGCTACTGGGTTACCAAGACTGAAGTCAGCAGATAGAAATGTGCTGTTCAGAGAACCCTGCTGACTGTTATCTGAAAAAAAATTGCTATCATGGCAATATTCCACCAAGATTTGAAAAACTATTTTACAGATAACAAAAATATCACAATGACCTAAATGAAATCCACGTTTCTTGCTTTTTGAAATGAGCAGACAAATAAATGAAAACTTTAAAGATTGAATCTTAAATAAAAGTATTTGGCTCACCAATGTTTTGGTTTTTATTATTCGAAACTATTTTCTTTATTCCCTGTGAAATCATTTTCAGATACCTGTTGAATTCATTACATTCTTCACTAAATCTCTCCACATCTTCAACATATTTGTACACTGGGCTAAAATTCAAAGCCTGCCAACAAGTGATAGATTAAATAACCTAAACATTTTGAAAAATGCATTATGATTATAAATATGATAGCAAAACAAACCTCATCTTGTTGTGGATTGGCCAGTTCTGCAAAGTGGTTTATTAATTGAACAGATTCTTCTTTTATATTGATCAAAGCCTTGGCCGATTGTCTTTCAATAGGTAAACTATTATCAGATTTGTGTTCATGAACTACAAATTCTATCTCGTTAAGTAGATTTGAACTAACTGTGTTAACTGTTCTTAAAGTATTCGTGATTATATCTGGAAACAAAAAAATAAATGCAAAATTAAAACTTCTGTTGGCTGCTTGTTACCATTATGAAATTGAAAGCTGTCTCAAAAGAGTTTAATGAGGATTTCTATATATGACAGTTGTGTTGAACTTGATACTGATTATATTCTCAAAATATGACTATTTTTTTCAGGTAATGAAAAAATAGTCATGTTTTACTTCAAGCCTCCCAGTGACTTTCCTGAAAATTAATCAATCAACTTACTATCTAATTCTTTCATAGTGTTGAATACATTTGATAACTCTAATTTTTCAACATTTTCAGTTGACTTCTGTAGCCGGCTATCATCATCCATATTTATTTATTATTTCACTATTTTGATATCGAGTTATAGGTATATTAAATTTTAAAATAATAAAACCGTTGACGGATGTCAAAATTGACAGTAGACATCTTTGACAAGTCAAAGCTTACAGATGAAGAAGAAGACGTTTGAATCAATCACAGAACTATTATAATAAGAATTTATCAGTCTTGTGAAATAAACTTAAAAAATTCAAGAAATAAGTGAGTTTTCTCGAGAGAACCGATGTTAATTGTAACCATTCATAGAAAGGACTGTCATTTACCATTTCCTTGTTTTTATTACAGCAGGTTATAAAATAATGTATTACCCGTGTTCCTAAGACGGTTGAATTGATGGTATTAACGAAATAATGTTGAAAGTTAGTGAGGTGGTCGTGGATGTTCCATTGGAACAAGTGAAAGTTCTACTCTTTCATGTTTCAATGTTCCTCAGTACAAATTATTCTGACCACTTTCTGTCACTGTTATTTGTAGACCATAACAAACTATAAGGTATTCTGTGGCACCACCACAGTCTGGAAGAACTCAGTAATCGATTTCTCTCCTACCGTAAATCTCTAACAAGAAAAAATATTACTAATCCTTAATACGAGAACTTTACCGCAAGGTGACGGTAGGATGACAGGACTAAAGGAAAACAAAGAAATAAGTAAGATACGTTTTTTTGATGTTGATGGCATCGACTACTTGGGTCATTACCCTCGTGTTCTGGGTAAACAATGTTACTATATACTACTCGGTATTGTCTGAGAGTGAAATAATTCCGAGGAATACAAACATGTCGGTACATCAAAGAAAGCAATTTAGCTGTCTCAAGCAAGTGGCACTGTAACTGTCAACTACTGTTCGAATATTTTTCGAAATGACGTTTTCCACTCCAACACGACAGCAATTCGTTCCCCGATCGTGAATTTTCTAATCGACGTTTTTTGCTGTACTTCATCGTCGATTCAGGAACAATAAAAAAGTTTTCGAGAACTAAAAAACGTTTTGTAATATCTGAAGATACAGAAATTGACGTTTTAGCCTACTTTGAGGTAAATCTAAATAATTTCATCAGATATTTATCTAGACTATCTAGAGAAATAGCTGTTCCATCGTCTGTTATTCAACGAATTCTGAAGAAACATAAGATGTCTCCTTATATAAGACCAGTGCAAACACTATAACCTCTGGTGACCCTGAGAGACTATTGGGATTTTGTCGGTGGTTTATGAATTAATGCAGACAAGATCCAAACTTCTATAGATATATTATATGGAGCGATGGGGCTAATTTTTCAAATTGTGGGATGTATAATAGAAATAATTTTTATTATTGGAGTAGACATAATCCATTTCTAGTCCATCCCCACAATCCTCAAAGACCATTTGGTATTAATGTTTGGTGTGGTCTCTTTTAGAGGCAGAATTATCGGTCCATTTTTCTTTGAACGGTCCATTGTTCTTTGAACGGATTCCGTTACGTTAATTATTAACAAGAGTATTGAATGAGTTTTTCGATGATATTGATCTGGAAGTTTGTCAGACAATCTATTTTCAGAAGGATGGAGTACCAGCACATGACTTCAGTGGCGTAACAATAATGTTGCGAGACTGTTTTGGAAACAGATGGATTTCTACAAATGGTTCTGTTAAGAGGCCTCCTCGTTCCCCTGACATGACACCTATAGATTATTATTTTTGGTTATTACTGAGGAAGGAGGTGTATAAAATACACCTGTATATGACCTGAAAATTGTATTGAAACAATAATTAGTAGAATTGATGGCCGAATTGTGTTGTGTTCAACAAGAAGGCGGTGTTTTTTTAATATTTACTTGATATTTTATAGCTCCTTATTCGCCAAAACAAAGACTTTTTTTGTACTAGTGAAATAAATAATAATGTCCATCAAAGTCGCTCATTAACTTTAGGGAGAAATATGATATGAGCTTTGTTGCTGAGAATGTTATTACGAATCGAAATGCATGATAAAATATTGGGTGTTCTATTTGAAAAAATATCATTTTATGAAATATTTTGAAAACGCGACTGTTATTTCTTTTTGTATTGTATAGAAAGCCATTAAAATTGCTACTAGTTTGCCCATTTAACCGAATTCGTAGGGAATCGTGCCGACTTAATTTGGAACATCCTGTATACACGTTGAAAGGTGATACCCTGTTAGTCCATTGCTCGCACAAGTTTTGACTTCTGAGAGTTATCGTTCGTTGGGGGACGATACCTGGTTAACAGTAAAAACATTTAGAACATATATATGTGTCTGTGTGTGGAGGGTAACAATCCCAAATAAAAATCCACGTCAAAAATAAGTGAAAGCTAATTAAACGATTTCTTTGACTTATGACGTTTAGCCAAGTTGAGAAGCTCCGCTTTCAACATGATCAATTCGAAAAGAACATCTTTCATTTGTAACCACTCAGTGATATCTGCCTTCCTCCAACACAATGTCGGCAGCTTCTCGACTCGTCTACAGCGGTAACTTGCGTTATCTATCTACTACGGATCCCTGCGGAAGTTTTACAAGCATGCTTTCAAACCATTTTTCGAATAGAGTGGCATCTATTTCTTGATGATTATTCCCATTTTTCCTCGATTCAAACAGCATCAATCCATCTTTCATAAATCCCTCAATGTTGTCTATGTGAGTGATGATCAGACGATGAACTTTTCCAACAATATTCAAACCAGTGGACTAACCTTCCATGAAGGCTTGTTTTCCACTTTTGATGTTCTGGTCTTGCTAAATCTTCGAGACGATATGACCCTCATTGACCCATGTTTCATCCAAATAAAAAATAGATTCACCCAGTCTGCCTTTCTTTATTTCTCTTGAATAGTTTCGTATGCATTCTACAATTTCTGATTTTTCCATTAACATGTTCTTTCCATCTATTTTTCCAACAGTGAAGTTCAGCTCTTGTAATGTCTTCCATAATCTAGTTCTTTTTATATCAGAAAAAAACTTTCTTCACGAATAACTGACAAAACTTTAATTGATGTAGGTATTTCGTTTTTTTGTACTGTACTGTGTACTGGATACTTTCGGCCCCAAAAAGCTGTTGTCTTTCTTGAGCTCCTTAAGAATTCTAAAAATTGTCGATCTATTGACACCGGTTATACTCGCGCATTTTTGCACTCCTTACTTTTTATTTCGGGCGGATATTACATTACATTACAATTGTTTTTTCATTTATATTTAATGCCGACAGTTTCGGGCGCTTCACAGTTTCCAAAAACTATCTTCCATGTTATATAGCTTTTTATTCAACGCACTCTCGAAGTAAACTGAAGAATATCACTAAGACTAATAAGACTTACCTCTCTATCATGGAAAAAGCCAAATCAGGAAGTCGGTCCTATTGATGGGTGCCGTGTGTCTGTTGACGGTATGTATTTATACCACCTTCAAAAAAATGTTTTTTCAATCCCCTTCATCTAAATACTTATTTGTTGGAGAATGTCTTGGTTACCACTGAACATAAGTTTGTGACTTGTGACTAGTTTATTATTGTGATGATTAAAGTTTCACCTGAGTTTGATGTTCGAATTATAAAATTTAGATATTGAATGAAAGTAATTTTTTTTTGGATGGAAACGGGATTGCAACTAATCTTGGGTTGCTGATGTTTTCATCATTTAGTCGATCTCTCAAAGTAGTAAATGGTATATTATATTGTTTTGCGGCTTTTCTTTTGGAAAAATCTCCTTCAATCGCAGTTTTAGCAGATTGAAGGTGTTCACTAATGCATAATGACGATCAGATGAGCGATATAACCCCAAACGGTCGTTTTGTAATTAATTTGAAATTTGAAAAAACATACTCAATTATTGAAAAATAATTGCATTATCACAACATAGAATAGTTTGTCAGAAAAGTGAAATTGATAAATAATTAAGCATTATAGTTTTGGACTTACCGACATTGAACATCTAACCAAAAATCAGATCAGCGCGGCCACAAACGAAGTTGTTGAAACGCTGGATTCGAGTGGAGATGTCCGAGATTTTTTTGATAATTTATAATATGGAAGAAAAATTAATGCTTCTCAGATTGCTTCTCCACAGAAAAAGTATAGTACTCTGCTTGCGTAATAGGCATTACTCGCTCGAATGTTTTACGTCGCTCGCCTTCGGATCGTTGTATATGATAAGGCAAAATAGTAATACCAATTATTGGATTACAGAAAATCTCCATCACATCTGGTAATTTATTAATATATATCTCTCTCTCTCTTTATCGCAGAATTGAGGAAAATATTTTAAAATCGTCCGTGTATAGGTTGAAACTTGAAATGTTTGATAATTGATTATGTTTATTGATGCTTGCATGTCAAAAATGTGCGATCTTTATATAGTCCAGTAACTTTATACATCACAGCATACGTCAAATCCGGTAGTTCTGATTTTTTGCAGACTCATTTATGATGTTGGCCTAATGAGTAATCCAAATTTGTGACCTCGAACGCAACTTTGTCAAAACGCAATTTTGTCAAAAATCGAAAAAACCGCGAAAAAATCGGGTTTTTTCAAATTTTGGCGATTAAAATCCTGAAGGACTACTTTTTGAAAAAAAATTACTTTGTAAGTTTTTGAAGAAGACTAAATTTGCTACAATATAATACTAGAACTGTCTCTGTAGACACAATAATTTCCGAGATTAAGCGTTCCAAAGTTTACCTTTTTTTTCGAACTTTGCAATTCTGTCTTTTTGATTAATTTAAATTTGACCCTGATTATACCATCGAAGCTTTTTATGATGAAATGGTGAAAAAAAGTGAAAACAATGATGTTCAAGGGTGAAGAATGAACTAGGAATACATTGAAATAAGAGGAGGAAGGAGAGAATTGTAGAAGAATTGATAAATTCTTATTTATGTAATGGAACACATGTTTTAAAAATAAAAGTCAGTTTTGAAATAAAACAATTTCATCTTTGATTTCGTTTATTATTTATTAAGCTACGAATAATGAAATAAAAAAGATAAGTACAACAAAAGTTAATAAGTTTATTTGTAGAAAGGAAATTGAATAATATTAAAAATAAATCTCTTGCGACCGTATATCCTCTCGTATGACCTCAGCAGCTGCTTTCACCACGTGTAGTCTTTCTGCTTGAGGATCTGACCTTCTACTGTCATATGTACTGGTGAGAATTTTGTTACCTGTGCTTTTAAAATAAACAGTCGTGTGTTTGAAGGGTCTCTCGAAGATCAAAATGTCCTCCCCATACAGTTTTGAATCTTCGTAGTTGAGGTTCCCTTGAAATTTCATGTTGGTGATGCCTAGTAGAGCTTTGTTCAGCAAAACCGGTGATATCTGGCATCAAGGGCTACCAAATTTGTGTTCTCAGATATATGCTCTTTTATTTTAAGAGCCCATTCATCACCACGTTTCTCAGCTGCTTTCAAGACTGTTGCACCGAGAGACAACTTGTACGCAGTACTAACATTGTTCCATTTTTCTGGATTTTTTCCTTTCTGCCACAAGGAACTCTTCATTTATATATTTTGTCCCCATATAAGCAACAGTGTTCCCTGAAATTTAACTGTTCAGAGACTGCTCTCATGGCCCTTGATGGCGTAATATTTGAGTTTACACTGCTAACAGCTGCTTTGATCAACTTAGGATTGTTGTATTTCTACTGATAAACACCGTGCACATATATCATTTATGCTTTTCAATAAACGCTGATTTTCCATGTTCTTAAGGGAAATACTAGATGCAAGAAGGGTTTTTACACTTCTTCCCTTCACTAGGGGCACTTGACCTTCACTTAAAGTCTCCGTAGGTACATATAAAACACAAACTCAGCCTGGGACTAGGATCAGACATTCTGTAGATTTTAAGTTCAAACGGCACTCACGCTATAGACATCCGGCCAGTCAACAACTGAAAAAAAATTTAATTATTCATTAGGCCAACGTCACAAACAAGTCTGCAAAAAATCAGAACTTCCGGATTTCAAAAACTAGTCGTTTAGGGTTATTATCGCCAAAATTGGAGAAAAACCAGATTTCTCGCGGTTTTTTCGATTTTTGACAAAGTTTCGTTCGGCGCACGAGGTCACAAACATGGATTATTCATTAGGCCAACGTCACAAACAAGTCTGCAAAAAATCAGAACTACCGGATTTGACGCACACTACCCCATACTTTCAGGCGACAAAGTTACTGGATTAATAGCTTTTCTATGGATTTTGGAAAAGAAACTTTTTGGATGTCTCTAGTTTAGAACTAGACTGATGATTTCTGAAGATTATAACTACACTGGTCATTTTTTAGAAAGAAAGGTTTTGGCTTTCTGCTTCTCGATCATTTTTAAAAAATGTGGGAATCTTCCAAAGATATGAAAAAAGTAATTAATTTCAAAGTAAACTCTATACAAAGATTTGTAGTTCATACAAAAAAGTATCCTTCAGACACAAACTGGAATTACATGGAAAACAAAATTCTTTCGAAACAACTATTTTATATACATTCTACAAAAACACTAAATACTATATTGTGTAGCAATCCTGTGAATGATATCTGATTGGATTCTATAACGAATGTTCAAAGTACAACTGTATATTTTAATGTTCATACAGTGTGACACATTTAAGAAGAAGACACCCTTGTATTTTAGTCATTTTTGAAAGTAGATATTTAAGTTTTGGTACAGGCATAAACCTTCATGGGCCGTCTTTTCGCTTGCGTTCATGCGAAAAGGGCAGCCCAGCATACTGCGTTCCTGCAAAAATGGCATATTGTCGATATTTTACTTCGGGTTGATCATACCGAAATAAGTTATTTGAAAAAGTTGCTTGGAGATGATTTTGACCCTACATAACGAATTTTAACGCAAAATTCGAATTTCATATTCAAGTCCGATTTTCCATTGATGGCTCTAAATAAGAAACTACGAAATGGTTTTCCACTAAGCAGTTGCCATCTCCATACACAATGAAAACCTTCGAAAGTCAAACCTTGTGTCAGCTAAGGATTAATGAGCGATTCTAGCACCTTGATAGACTCAGTGAACACTCATCGTCCCAAATTTGGGATCCAGCCAACATTCACAATAGCGGTTGTTTCGTGAGTAAAAACCACTAGCCAAAAGGCTAGCGTCTAACTAGCGTGACTTTTTTTCGTTATATTTCTAGTCTGAATCTACTGTGAAACCTACTACACGTTTTGTGAATTTCTACTTAATCTGTTGTCTGATAGTTTACTATCAGATGGTTATGTTCATTTTTTTACGGAAAATATGATTTTCACCAATTACTTTCAATTCATAATAATTTGACAGTAAAATAAAATACCTAAAATGAAGTACCTACTCCAATGAAGCAGCATCTGATTTATCGAAAAACAATAAAACCATTGATGAAAAATATATGTATTTCAATAATAATCATTCAATTAGCGATACTAAGGCAATGCTAATTTTTTCACATTTCTCTCTTGTTGCAGTAAGCTGATTTTGGACAAAAGGCGTCCCATCTGTCATTTTTGTTGTTACAAGTATTATCTCTTATCGAATCCATAAAGAATGAAAGAAAGTTTAAAAATGGCTCACTATAAATAAAAAGAAATTGATTATTCAGTTTGACTATATACATGCGTAATAGTCGAAATGCAGAAATTACGGCGTTTCATATTTGAATCACACAACCCTTCAGAAGATATTTTTTAAATATTAATTCTTTCTTCATTTTTCTTTTCATAGTGTTTTTTCCAAAACAAATAGAGAAGCAGGATGACCAACACCAGAATTTAACGCGTTCTGATATCAAAAGGAGCGGAAGGGTCATATATTTTCATTGTTTGTTTTTTAGAAATTTCGACTTCGAAACTCGAACTTTTGATTTTATTCTCAAAATGTTGACTTTGAACTCGAAATTTTGACTTACTCTACATAGTCTGTTTACTAAAACAAAAATACAATGAAAAAATGTTCTCTATACTGTAGCCTTGTCAAAAACTTACATCAGTTGAATGGATGGGATAAAACATATTTAAATGGCATTTGGACTAGAATAAAACAAAAGATGTATCAGATTATGATGAAAGAGTTTGTGAAGAAGTTTGCAATGAGGAATGAAGCGTTACCAATTGTGGTGGGTCACATTGAAATGGTGTTGAGCACTTTTGTAAGAACGGTTGCTATCGTGTCTGGTGCTACAACTGGGGCTCTGAGAATGAGCGCGTACGTGCCTATGAGCAGTCAGAGCCAGATATGAAGTTTTCCTCTCAGGACGTTTACACTTGTGGTAGAAACATCAAAATATCATCAATCATCAAAACATCAATTTAATATTAACATTATCTGGAGATAAGTGGTTCAATTGAGTTACATAAGATGTAAAATAAGGTTCACATTCACTGAATAATGCCTAGTCGATATCACAATGCCTACGGCCTTAAAAACAAATATAAATTATTCCTACTCTCACCAATGCAGTGATAAGTATACCAAAATTGATTGAATTGAACAATTCTAGACTACTGTAAAAAAAATAGGTTATAGGTTCAGCACAAAAGTGGTAGCTTACCTAAAATGATTCAACTAAACCAAGTTTAGGATTCTCCTAGCAAGGTTATTTAACTAGTACCATTATGCAATTGAAGCTGTACCTACATAAATAAGGCTTCAACCAAATTTCGTGAAAATCAATGTCCTATCTTCATAAAGAAAAAATAAATAAAATATTTAATCTGAAAAAGGGGTTGGTTAAGAAAAAATTGATCCTGTTACCCAACCAACCCCTTTTTCAGAAGAAATTATTGGATTACTAAACTAGTTTCGTTATATAACTTTTTTTTGTTATCTGCCTGCCTAGGAACTTATGCGACTGTATTTCAAGCCGAAATTTACGCTATTGAATTGTGTGCGGAGAGATTGGATAAATCCAACCTTATTCACAAATCAATAAAAATATTCTCGGAAGCTCTTGGCTCCCACCGAGCAACGTCTAAATTGGTAGTAAACTGCCAAAAAAGACTCTCCTCGATAGGAAGACTAAACAGACGGTCTCTGGTCTGGATTCCTGGCCATACAGGCCTGGAAGGCAATGAAGCTGCTGACTCTCTTGCAAAGGAGGGTGCTTCAAGCGGCTTCATTGGATCAGAACCGGTCATTGGCATCGCTTTGGGCTTGGCCAAACAAACACTCAACACCTGGATGGCAAGAAGAGTTATGGACTTCTGGCAGAATCTTTCTGGATTGGCTCACTGTAAGGCGTTTATTCACCCTTCGAGGCTTGATTCCAAACAGTTGTTGGAATACAGAAGGGATTAACTTCGATGTCTAACAGGCCTTCTTACAGATCACTGTCATTTAAATCATCACATGCAGAGACTTGGCCTGTCGGAAGAC
>WOGP01004084.1:0-14412 GCA_015342065.1 Leptinotarsa undecemlineata | reverse complement strand
CATTACTGACTGGATGGCGCGTGCGCTTTTATATGTGGCAGCGGGCGGGCCTAGTACTTTTGAGAATGGAGACTAAAAACTTCTCGCTTTGCATTGAAGCTTACCGCCATCTATTGTACAGTTTAACAATAATCCTACAGGAAATAGTTACTGTCTAGTCCGCTAGATGGCGTTACACGAGGAAACACGCGTTATGCGTAAAAGAGCGGTAAAAGTTGTGTTAAAAGCAAAAAAAAACATTTTTAAATTAGCCATCGCCCCCCTAAACCGCTTCAACGCCAATCCAATCTTCTCTGTGCCCTTAACTGCCACCCTACAGGCCTCGGCGCCCACAAGGGGGCGTTATCGTCCACTTTGATAAATAATATTCTAGAATCAGCTCTTTTATGTCTATCTCTATGTCTTCATCTCTTCCAATTCCTCAATATACAGTAAGTAATCAATTTTTAATAATTTATTTGATCAATAGGAGTTTGTGCTTCCGGTCTTTTGGTGTATAGAGATCGACTTCGAATAAACCGATTCGCTTGGCCGAAGATTCTCAAAATTAGTTACAAAAGGCACAATTTTTACATAAAAATACGTCCTGGGGAGTTCGAGCAATTTGAATCTACTATTGGTTTCAAACTGGCGAATCACAGAGCAGCCAAAAAACTATGGAAGACATGCGTAGAACACCATACATTTTTCAGGTGAGCGACGTTTTTCATTCATAAACTTGTTCTTTGTGGAGTAATTTTATTTCTTGTGGTTCATTTTTTGAATTCGAATAAATTATTTCAGGCTTATGTCTCCAGAAATCAATCAAAAATCATCCCTGTTTCCAAAACTGGGGTCAAAATTCAGATACTCAGGTCGAACCCATTATGAAACGAAGAAGACACCCATTGAACGACCAGCACCACAATTTGAAAGATCCTTGACTGGAAAACGTTTGACTTCCAGAAGCATGGATCGTAAGTATATGAATCGATACTTGCTTTAAAATATAACTTTATTAAAAACCCATTTCTGGTACCAGACTGGTTTACTTCTGTTACTCCATACGATGTATTCACGTGGCGTTCATTTCAATTCTGACTACTTTCAGCTTTGGTTGGTTTGCGTCCTGAAGACGAATATAACGAAGCTAATAAACGTCATACTATGTCTCATCCACCTGAACATATTCCTGACATTGACAATCAGAGTCCAGCGAAGATTAAGTCTCCCAAAGAGAAGAAAGAAAAAGAAAAGGTGAGTCTGACATTTTGACTGAATATTTCAGTTTTTTCTAATGATGAAATGAAAGATTTGTTATTTATTTTTGGTGTAAATTCAATGAAGGCACATCAACACTATTCTTTGTTGCCAACCTAAAAGAATCTTGAATTGTCCGATGTTTCCAAGTTTATTATCCGTCGTCTGCAGATCCGACTGTCGCCTCTGATAATGTCTGCCGCAGCAGCAGGCAAAACGTCAGGTTTAAAAATCTGCAGACCACGGCTAATGAAACTGGAAACATCGGACAATTTGTTACACAACAGCCATGAGAATATTGAGAATTGTTCATTACCATTATTATTGAAGTATAGCAGGGGTTTGATGTATCTTCATTCAATATGCATTCGATTCATTGTAAAAGTCTGCTAGAAGAATAATAATTTACAAAAATCAACTTAGCTTGACCGGAAACGGAGTACAGGATCTATTAAATCTGGCAGCTCAGCTAGTTCTATAGAAGGAGAATACGAAGCGGAAAAGAGTCAGCAGGTGTTTGCACATGTTTTTTCTTGTTTCACAGATCTCTATTCGCTGCCGTCTTTTGTCTTTTACCGTATTAGTGTTTTCAGTAGAGCTACTGGCTTCGAACTGCGTTTTTGCTTAGTATTGTATAGACTGGAGACTAGCTTTTGCGATAATTTAGGCCATTAGGAGCTTTGTGAATAAAAGAAGATTAGCACTGGTTTTGTTATTCACTTTTAATTACTCTAAAAATACACAATAAAATTCGACATTTTCCTGAATATGTCATCATTCATTAAAACTCAATTAGCAGAAGCCAGTTTGTTGGTCTCGTTTAATAATGCTTGGTTTAATATTTGCTATGTATGGTGGTTACCTTGAACGACTCGGTATTTCAGTTCAGATTTCACATCATTTCAATTACCTTTATATCATAAGTGAAACATATTTTAGTTCTTGCTTTAAATTACTGAAGAAGAAGAGTACTCTGTAAATACATTTTGAAGTAACAAAGGAAGTTTGTATGAATTTCTCCCCAAATAGAATGAACATTACATTTTCCGTATAAGCTGAAAATTACAATCAAGGTATCCATCGATTTAAAAATATGTGTAACTTACAGTACTGTATTTATTATATAGATTGGCTACTTTCAAGTTCTTCTAATATTGTATTCTTGTAAATGGAAAAAGCTGTGAAATCGTTCTTCGTTACCTAAATTTTAAACGTTATCTTTTCCATGAGGTATCTATTGTTAAAACTCTTTACTGAATCTCTTTCAGTGATCTATATAGAAGTTTGACTTTGCATCTGATCGAATTGGGGAGCCTTGCTTATCTTTGATATTTGAGAATTGAGGTCTCTGTCGTTCCCGTAGATGGCGTCTTCGTACGTCTCACTCACAAGTTAATTTATTCCTATGACACCAGATACTAAAGTCCTCAATAACAGTTCTCCGCCTTAGAATGAGTTAGTCATTGATTCAGAGTTGGTGTAATGGTATCATCAGCAATAAACATTTTATATGTTTTGGGATGAATTATTCACATTAGTACTTTAATTTTTACAACCTGGGGAACAGACACTGAGCTATTCCATGAAACTAATATACATATTCTATTCTATTCATATTCTATTCTAATGCTTTGGCCGTATCTATTTTACTAAAGTTCCATAGTATGGCTTATTAGAAAGTTTTTGTTCCTGGCTTTGCCACCTTTTCAAAGATGCCATAATGTTTTTTGTGATGTGGTATTCAGGAGTAAGTAAAGAAAATGTATAGAAGAACTATTTGACAATATTTTAGTGTTTCACTTTAGATATGTGAATATACAGTGCATTTATTCAATGTCCTTTCATATTTTTAACGGGTCAACGCAAAAAAAATGAAATTTGGGATAATGAAATTAATGCATAAATACTTTATTTTGAAGTTAAATTGATAGATGAAACTTTCAAGATGGCGACTGGGTGCAGCTGGGAAAAAAAATTTAAATGGAAAGGGGGTCTTGTGACACATCATTATCATTTTGAAGCTCCTGACGAATACTTCACAACCTTAGAATTTGAAGTCAATATCTTCACCTACTACAAAATGGCGGAACATTTAATAATTTCCTGAAGATAAACACATTGATATCGATATTTTTTGAAGAGGAATAGGCATCATCCATACAAAATTAAAATGGTACACCAATAAACTGAAGATGACCCTGATCGAAAAACAGAATTCTGCGAAATCATGGCGGAAACCATTGCAAGACATCCTACCTAACCTCACAATATTTGCTTCAGTGATGAATGTGCATTTTTTTCAAACGGCAATGTTCACAGACAAAATTGCCGTTATTGGAGTGAACACCAACCCTCACGTTTTCTGGGAAACACACCCAATATCCAGAAAAAATAATGTTTGGGCAGAAATATTGGGAAACCATATTGTAGGACCTCTATTTATTTATCAAAATTTAATAAGGAAACTGTATTTGAATATGCTGGAAACTACTGTTGACCCTTTCATCACTGAAATCGTCGAATCAAATCCTGATGAATTCGGATATGGATATTGTATTCCAACAAGATGGAACACCATCACATGTGACAAGTAAGAAACTATTTGGATACTACTTTTCCCGGTTGTTGGATTGGCCGTCGAGGTCCTACAGAATGGCCAACCCGCTCGCCAGATTTGACACCTGCAATAATTTCATTATCCCAAATTTCAATGTTTTTGGTTGACCCATTCAAAAAATAAAGGGGGAGGGACATTAAAGAAAAGCAGTGTATATTCTTAACCCTTCACATTGAAAAAATTACACGATGTCAGGTGTAAAGAAAAGGTTATTCGACGTCGAAGAAGAATTTCCACCAACAGTTTCATAACATTTACAAGAACGCAATGTATCTCTTGAAAGTAAGCTCTATGGAAAGTATTTTCGAGCTTCTCTGGTCACGTGTGCAGCTTACATAATGTTTGTTTATTTACACTGACGCCAACTCAACACGTCTCTTTTCTATAGAAAACCAAACCTATCGGAGGGGTTGCAGTTCTACCGGCGGGTGGTTTGTTGGGTAAGAAAGGTGACAAAGACAAAGAAAATCGAGACGCAAATGCTTTAGAACAAAACGGAGTTGAGGATATGAATGCAAGTAGGGAAAGTGACAAGTCCCCCCACGATAGGAAGGACAAATCCAAGGTATGGATATTTGGATTAAAAACTGTCATTTTAGAACTAGTGTATGGTAATTTTCGGTAGTTTTTCGTGAAAGCTACAGTAGATTTTGTTATTTGCTTGTCTTGAAGTAAAACAAAAATTTAGTATCGCTTGAGTTTATTGTAAATTATCAAACCTTTACTTTTTTTAATTAACTCCATGCGTACTAGTTTCTTGCTTTCTGTTGGATAAAGTCATCGAATATTACATTTTCTGATTTGCTTGATAAACTATCATTAGTGCATACTGGAAGATGTGGTTCACAATCCTTGGTATCTAGTAAAAAGGGATATTTGTATATCTGATGAATACTGATAACATCTACGATTATCATAGATATAACTAATGCTTTTTTGCGGATATTAGTAAGGGTTTATATTTCCAACAGTGAATTAGAAATATGGAGAAAAAAATAACTTTCAAAAGTTATCAAATGAACTATAAATTGCAGCATTGATGATTTCCATACCTCTATTTGGTTGTATAAATCTTGGAATTATTGTTCTCCAATTTTATTGAAGATTTCATATTTCATTTATGTACGCTGAATTCGAAAAACTGGTTGGAGAAATGAAAGAAGGTTTTAATATACTGATTCAAGTGAATAGATCGCAAAAAATTATTCTCGAACTAAAATTAACGAAAATATCACTATCCAGTTTTTGTACTTGACCTCATTTAAATATATACTATACTAAATATTTTATCAAAGTGAGAACTTAAACGTACCATTCCAAATTGAAAATTCAAGAATACAATGCTGACGCTTATTTTATCGTTGTAAGAACACAGTCTTTGTTACATCATATTCTTCGACTCGTTAAAGAATTCAATGTACTGTAAATTGAAAAATATGCGGCAATAATGAAGGATTCAAGTCTTATATTTTCAAAATTTTCTGACCGTATAAACAATCTTTTGATGACGGTCAACGATGTAAATTTTACAAGTTTGAACATCCATTATCTAAAAAGATATCAACAGATTTGAAATATAAGAAAAAGTTATCGGTCCAAAATATAAACTGTATTAAATTGTTTCAAAAATAATAAGCAATGACTACAAAAATTTAGGAAAAATTTACAAAAAACTTCTAAGAACGCTAATAGTTTACAGTTATCACCCAAAGACGGTTTTTATTTCATTTTTATTGTTTCTATATAATTATTATTTCACTTACTGTTTAACTCATTTTTTAATTTTAGGCCACAATAGTTTTTATACCCATTATTTATTCATTTGTTCCTCTTTTTTGACATTATTTCTGTTTTAATTGACTCATCCAAATATTTTAATTTGTTTATTTTCAATATTTTCAACATTTCATTTGTTTTTTTCATTTCTAATCTGTTAACACCTTTTTAGACAACAGAAATCCGAACTTGTAACATTCACAGTCGTTTTTTTCTGTTTGTATATATTCACATCATGTTTTATGAAACTTTGGAATCCTAGCAATTTACCCCCTTCCTTCCTAGTATTATTAGTCTAGACGTATCTGTATTGCATGTAATAATATGCATGTATTTTGCTTTGCGCATTAGAGTCCTGGTTTCCTATTCGGTTCTAAAAAGGACAAATCCCCGAAGGACAAGAAAGAAAAAGAAAAAGTACTTGCTCAACCGAATAAGGACAAAGGCGGCCCACCTGTTGGTTCGCCTCAGCTGCCTGGCTACACCAGAGAGTACGACTACGAAACGCCCGAAGACCAGGTAACCCCTAGAAAACCTCACGCTCAAGGTTTCAGTTACGAAAATCAAAGCTCGCCCTCGAGTCCTACTAGCTATCCCGAAACACATTCTCCTTCCACAAAGAGGGCCACTGCTACGGCTTTCAACTACGCTCCTGGTGATGTAGACAAATTGAAGAAGGTAGCGCCCTACAAAGATCCAAAAGCAGACAGTGCAGCTTTCCTGGCGGGCGAGCAGTATATGCACCACGCTCCGCCCCAAACAGCATCCAAAGCGCCCATAGGCGTCCCGCTTGCTGCCGGCAAGAAGACGAGACCCATAACACTATTCGTGATAACCGGTAACAGAGATCCCAAAACTGGATACATCGATGTGGCAACAGCCACCGCTGACAAAACAATTGGCCAGCAGAACGTTGAGACTGGTCTCATCGATTGCAAATACGGCCTGATCGATCCTTCTAACGGTACAGTAATCATAACGGATCCCGCCAATGGACAAAAAGAAGTCGTTCAAGGACACATTGACCCCATCACCAAGCAAATCATCATCACTTCCGGGGCTGTTATCGATCCCAAGTCGGGTAAGAAGAGCTCCAACATGGGACAGATCATCGCGATATCGGAACAGCAGCCGAGAGTAGTCAGTAAA
This sequence comes from Leptinotarsa undecemlineata, assembly GCA_015342065.1. Lineage (NCBI taxonomy): Eukaryota > Metazoa > Arthropoda > Insecta > Coleoptera > Chrysomelidae > Leptinotarsa > Leptinotarsa undecemlineata. The sequence goes on along the minus strand of WOGP01004084.1, from coordinate 7,631 downwards.
CTGGCAGCGGCGCCTAAGAAGCGAATAATAAAAATAACAGTTACTACTGCTAAGAAAGATCCGAAATCTGGACGAGTGGAGGCAGAAAAGGGCCACACCGAAATCCTAGAGGCTGTACTAGATCCTACCACCGGAAAAATAGAGTCGAAATACGGAGTTATCGACCCATTCAAGAGCAACATAACCTGCAAAGACGCGAAATCCGGTAAAACTGATGTTTACCCCATCGAAATCGATAGCAATCTCGGCCATTTCGTAGTGAAGCAAGGAGTGTTGGATCCGAAAACAAACAAAGTCGACAACAGCTTAGGGCAGCTTATCAAGATTTCCGAGCAAGGTGATTCCGTAATTCCCGTCACCGCTGTCACGGCCAAGCGCGATCCCAAAACTGGTCAGCTTGATCCGACACAAGCGCACAAGGAAACTACTAACGGTAAGATAGATTCCAAACACGGCGTCATCATGACTAAGTATGGATCTGTAGATGTGAAAAACAAAAGAATAATCTCTCGAGAACCAAAAACTGGTAAAGTGGAGGAACATCCCATCCAGTTCGACGTTAACGAAAATGTCATCGTCCTGAACGGTGTCGTAGATCCACGAACCGGCGCCAGAGACAACAACCTAAGTCAAATACTGCAAATAGACTCTGAGATAGAACCCGAAATTGTTGTAATTTCAAAGTCCGGTAAAGTTGACAAGAAAGGTTTCGACCCCAAGTCCGTTATGCCTCCAGAGAGATCCATAGGCATGTACGATCCTGACTCGAATAAAGTGTTCACCAAATATGGCGTTGTCGATCTTATAAACGAGACGATCAGTTTCATCGACCCCAAAACTGGCAAGACCGACGTTAAACAAGGTCAGCGAGACCCCGCTACTGGAGAAATTCTGTTCAAGGGTTTGGTTAATCCGAAAACGGGAAAAGTCGACAGCAGTTTCGGAAGAACAATCAAAGTCGACCTCAGCGAAGCCAAAGTAGATCCTGACGTTGGAAGCACTCCCATTTCTGTGAAAGCAGATAAAAAGAGCATACCAGTGTCTCCAGTGAAAGCCCCAACTACAGTTGCTGCAAAACCTCAGGACAGAAATAAAGTTGTTAAACTGCTGGTCATTACAGCTAAGAAAGATTCTAAAACAGGTCACTTAGACCTGGAGAACGGCCATGTAGATCAGTCTGCCGGAATACTCAATCCTTCAGGAGAAATTGAATCCAAATATGGCTTAATCAATCCCAAAAACGGAACTGTTACCATTACAGACCCTGCCACCGGTAAACAGGAAATTGTTCAGGGTCAAATTGACCCGTCATCTGGTCAGTTGATTAACGTTACTGGTCCAGTAATAGACCCTAGAACCGGCAAGAAGGATACTACCATGGGTCAGGTGATCAGCATTGCCTCGTACGAAGCTAAAGATATAACACCCATTAAGAATCTGCTACCATCCCACCCGATACCCAAAAAACGTGTCATTAAGATATTGGTCATCACCAGCAAGAAGGACCCTGCAACGGGTAGAATAGATACTGAGAAGGGTACTGTGGAGAAACTAACTGCTACAGTCGACCCCATCAGCGGCATTATCGAATCAAAATACGGTAAGATCGATCCTCAAAACAAGAAGTTTGTTACGAAAGATAAGTCCGGCAAATCGGCCATTACTCCTATCAAAGTGGATGAAAATACCGGCCAAATATACATCAACGAAAACGTGGTCGATAATAAAACAGGAAAGATTGATCCTAGTCTATCGCAGGTTGTCAATGTCGTTGACCCTCAACATCCTGCTGTTGTTATAACTACCATAACCGCTAATAAAGATCCGAAAACGGGCGCTGTCGATTTGACCAGCGGCAGAACGGAGATATCTAACGGAAAGATTATCCCTGAAACCGGAGAAATCGTCACGAAACAGGGAACCATCAATTTGATACTCATGAGAATAATGACCAGAGATCCCAAAACAGGTATTGTTCATGAGAGGCCTGTCCAAGTCGACAAGGACGATAATATCATTATTAGTTCTGGCGTGGTAGATCCCAGAACCGGAGCTGTTTCACCAAATCTAGTCCAGATGGTGCAAGTCGGTGCGGAAGTAGATCCCGAAATACAAATTCGCACCTATGTCGGTAAGGTGGATTCCAAAAAGAACACGATCGATTCCAAAAACGCCACTCCTGACACCACTCCGGGTCTATACGATCCGGATAAGAACAAGATATACACTAAGTACGGGCATTTGGATCCGGTTGCGGAAACGCTTACTGTGATCGACCATAAGACTGGCAAGCCAGATACCAGGCAAGGCCACATCGAACCTAACACAGGCGAACTTCTGTTCAAGGGCGGTTTCACCAACCCGAAATCAGGAAAAATCGAGAAGGATCTTGGAAGGGCCGTGTCTGTACATATAACCGAGCCGGCTGTCGATCCGGTTACTTCTCAGCAGCCTTCGGAACGGGAATTGCAGAAAGTTACTCCCACCAAGCCAATTTCGCCGGCGTCTCAAATTCAGTTAGCTGAAAAACCAGTAATTAAAACAACACCTATCAAAACAACTTCACCTGCCAAAGACGTTGTAACGGGCGTACTCCATCCCATCGCTAAACATAGAATCGTCAAAATAATGGTGATCACTGCGAAGAAAGATCCCAAGACCGGCAACGTGGATACCGAGAACGGCCACGTTGAACATTTGACTGGCATTCTAGATCCTAATACCGGTTTCGTCGAAACTAAGTACGGTCAGATTGATCCTACCACCGGTTCGCTTATAGCTCGAGATACATCCACGGGTAACGCTGAAATAATCCAAGGAAAAGTGGACCCCGCTACTGGCCAGGTGGTAGTTAACGGAGGCCCGGTTGTGGACCCAAGAACAGGAAAATTAGACCCAACTCTCGGACAGGTATTTTCCATTGTTGGTTTGAAGCAAGCGCAAGATCCCAACGCGGCTCCTGTGCCCAAGAAACGAATCATCAGAATAACGGTAATAACTACCAAGATCGACCCAAAGACCGGCAAGGTTGACACAGAGAAAGGTCAGGTTGAACAGTCCACTGCGTTACTAAATCCAGGCACGGGGCTGATTGAATCCAAATACGGTCTCATCGATCCGAAAAACGGCAAACTTATCATCAACGATCCCAAATCTGGCAAAGTCGACGCGAAGTCCGCCCAAGTCAACGAGGTCAACGGCCAAATCATGGTGGCCAGTGGAGTGATAGATCCAAAAACAGGAAAACACGACAGCTCCTTGGGGCAGATCATCAGCATCGCTGGTCAAAACGATCCTATTTTGGAAATAACCACAATCACCGCCAAAAAAGATCCCAAGACCGGTGTCATAGACGTTGATAATGGTCAGATGGATACCTCCAAGGCTCAGAAAATATCTGCCACCGGTGAAATCAAAACAAAATACGGCACCATCGACTTGAAAAATCTGCGTTTGATTTCAATCGACCCGAAAACGGGCAAATCCGAATCTAGGCCGATTATAATCGATTCTGACGGTGTCATAAAAGTCATGACTGGTGTAAGAGATCCACGAACCGATACCGTGAATCCAGAGTTGTGTCAAGTAATCAAGTTAGGCTCTGAAGTGGAGCCTGAGGTACAAGTAGTGACGTTAGTAGGAAAGTTGGACCCCAAGAAGAATACCATCGACACCAAAAATATGGCTCCCGAAATTTCTAACGGTCTATACAATCCTTCCACGCATAAAATAGACACTAAATACGGACAGATAGACCCCGTTAAAGGCACATTAACGCATACCGACCCTAAAACGGGACGAATAGACGTTAAGCAAGGTATTGTTGACCCCGCTACCGGGCAAATTCTCTTCAAGGGAGGCTACGTGAATCCTAAAACTGGAAAATACGATCCCAACTTCGCCAGGCTCGTCGCTATATTGATCAGCGATCCCAAAATCAATGACAAGGGTGAAATAGTCGATAGAGATGACAAGAGCATCAAGATCGACCCTAAAACTAACCAGGTTTGGGCGTTTGACCATGCCGATCCTGTTACAAAAGAGGATGTTTACTCTACCGGTCACATTGATCCGGTGACTGGTTATATCATCACTGTTCACGGGTATTTGGACCCGAAAACTGGAATCATCTCAAAAGTTGTAAAAGTGGACCCGAATAACGCTAAGTTCGATCCAGAGACCAACCAGGTATTCACGAAGACATCTCAGATCGACGAAAATGGCGCACCGTTATATTCAGCATCAGAAATTGATCCTCATACGGGCCAGATTTATACCAAATATGGTAAAATCGACCCTAGAACCGGTAAACTGGTGATAGTAAGAATATATCTGATCACGCAGAACGATCCATCTGGGAAAGTAAAAGAAATCGATCCCAGCGATTGCCAGTTCGACGAGAAAACGGGCCGTATCATCAACGTTACTACTCAGACTGTGTACATCTACAGCATGGTAGATCCAAAGACGGGCAAGATCGTTCAGGTCGATCCCAACGATCCTCTGGTGAAGAGCGCCAACACTAAAGTCACCCAAGTGTTGACCCTTTCTGGAGAAATTGATCCTGTTACCGGTAAGATTCACACAGAATGGGGGCACATCGATCCCCAAACGGGAGATATCGACCCTAAGACCGCTCGTAGAAGTCCGGTGACGGGCGAATTGATTCTCAATTATGCCCAAATAGATCCCAGCCACTTTACCGACGTCAAGGATACCAAAGTGCACGTTAAAACCTATAGACAAGGAGGCAGCGATTCTGGAGAGAGCAGTGACGACGATTTGAACGAGTATGCTGCAGACAATTTGCAGGATGTGACGAACTTGAAAATTCCAAAGGGCAAGGGCTTGAGCACTCCGGTTATCGTGAAAACTACTACAAAACAAATCGTGACAAAGGACAAGGATGGCGTTACCCAGAATATCGAGGAACGAGTCGAAGACGGAAGGACTGGAGAAGTAACTTATTCAACGCACGTTAACAAGGTAAGTCTTGATAGTTTCGTTATATTTAGGGAGATTTTGAAGCGATAATTATATGAAAGATGAGGCAACGAAGTTTGTAGAAAGCTAAGTGTTGGCTAAAGTAGAACAAACTTATCGTTGATGAATATTTCACTAATCATTGGAATATTCGCTCTAATATTTATATACTATTCAAAGGGCTAAATGATATTCTTCCAACGCTGATGATTGTTTCATTTTTTGTCAATCAACAGGAATAGGAGGTGGTTGTTCTTTGAGCATTTCAGATATCAACTATGCTTTCCCAAGAGAACTTGAAATGTAAAAAGTTGGACTGGTGTCCACTAATCCAAATGAGGATATTGCTGTTGTAGTGAGACGCGTATTGCAAATTAGATCTATATCATAAAAATTTTTAATTATTATCATGAATATCATTAATTTTCACCAAGTAAGGGATCAGTGTATGCAAAATTATGAGTTTCAAAAATTATTGTTTTTCCCTCTTGGACAACCTGTAAGCAGGAATATATCTCACGAATATCTATGTTTGTGACATCACATATAAAAGGAATAATAAGTGAAATATTTATCAAAAAAATTATGATGTAACTTTGATATTTTCAAATAATTTTACTGTGATAATGAAACGATCAGACGTTTCATTTTTCATTGATCCCCATCCCTCTTTTTTTCAGTTATTTACAGTTGCATTTTTATTTTTTGTTCTTTCATTTCTTCTTTCTGTATCACTAGTGACTGGTTAGAGCCCTTTTTTTTCAAATATTTTTTGTTATATTACAATTCATTTGCACACAATCACAATTTGAATAATTGATAATATATTAGCGATATTAATAGGAAAAAATTCAATTAACTCAAATTTACAAGTATATTTTCATAAAAACTTCCTTTTCAGAATAGGGATTTGGCTCGATTATATAAAAAAATTACATTTTCTCCCACAATAGAAAATATTAGTAATATAAGGTTTCAAAAAGGAATGTAAACTTTTTTTTAGTGATTATTGACTTGGTTATTGAATTCGAAATTTGTTGCATAACAACAAAATTAATATTGAAATTAATGTATTACAATATGTTATGATTTCTTTTCTTTATAATATGAAGACAAAAAAAATCACCAACGCAAATTATAATTTCATATTTAATAATTTAATGTTATTCCAAAATAAATAATAAAATTGTCTGAATAGATAATGAAAAATAGTCATTTATAGAGAAGATTTTCAGATTAACTGCGTTTTCATTCCAACTTGAAAAATATATTTTTCAATTAATATAGAGAAACATGTAACTTATAATAACTTCTCTAATTTCTAAAGGAAAATTGTGAAAATTTATAATTTCACTTCTGAAAATTACTCTCTACCTCATTTGGATGTTTGTTTCATTTTAAAAATGTATCTTGATAAATTTCCTTCATTTATGTAGTTGTCATGTTTTCTTCAAAACTGTAAAGTGATTCTGAAGTACATTCACTATTCGATAGATATTACATGTTTTGGAAAAATTGAAGAAATAATAAATCTTCAACTTCAAAAAGACCATATAATTCAAATGAATATTTTGGAGGCATTTTACAGTCCCATTGAACTGAGGTTGGCTAAACTTCGAATACTGATAGATTAGTAAAACTCTGGTTACTTGGTGAAATTAACCAGGTTTACCATTGAACTTGTCTTATACAACATATCAATATATTTTAATTAAGCTTTGAACCGCTCTTGAACTTTGATTGTACAATTGGGCCTAATTTTGTCTGAAGTTTCTGATAAAAGCAGTAGAAATATATTCGAACTCATAGATAACATCACTATTAACCAGCTGATTCATAGACAATAACTTGATTCTGCTGTAGTTAATACATCTCGTACTATCATTTGTAATATTTTGACATGAAGTCTCAGTTATCACATTTTAGACCAAAATAGTTCAAATCATCAAACATCCTACTGAAACATGTAGAGAGAATTCCCTAATACTCCAAATTAGAAACGACCTTCACTCATCCGTTTAATCAATGAATAGTGTTTTAGGAGTATATGAAATTTAGTATGTTGAAATATAAATCAGAAATGGGCTGGCTGCAAAAATCCTGGCCAGACTATGATTGATTGAAAATTAAAAAATAATCATTTAATAAACAAATTTCATACCAATCAAAAGTATGAAGTCTTTCGAATATAAAAACATTGGCATTGGCTATATTTTCTTGGCGTAACTATTGGGCTGGGTCGATACTACTTATTTTCACCCATCTATTCAATAAACAAATGTTACATCAAAATAATCACTGTTTTATTGTGAACAAGTTGATATTTATTGAATATTTGGTCTGAATTACGGTTGGCAAGTTTCAAAAAGCGAAGTTTTGATGCAAGTAAAAATGTATGACAAAAAGGTCTGAACGAACTGTTTCATACTGTTACGTTTTCCCCGTAGCTTTAACAATAATTGACTACACTGTACAATTAACTTTATTTCAGTGCTACACTGACAATACAACACAAACACTTTAACTGAAACTTCGGACTAATACTGAAATGTCTATCGCCTTATTAGAACACTTCGTATTGCGTTTTCAACTAAGCTTCCCCGATCCCCCCAAACCCCCCCCGGGTTGAGTGCCCTGAAGTAGAAGCT
>WOGP01004083.1:0-10275 GCA_015342065.1 Leptinotarsa undecemlineata | reverse complement strand
GATGGGATTTGGTTAGTCTGAAGAGTGGAAGACGCTCAGAGTATGTTTCTTTAGAGTATTGTTCTCATGTATGGAGCTCTGCCCCCAAACATACCCTGAAGTTGCTGAATTCCACCAGAAAAGAGCCAACATCAGCGAACATCACATGCCAATCTTGATAACGTGGAACATCGAAGAAAGGTTGGAGACCTGTCTCTCTTCTATAAATACTTTCACGGGAAGTGTTCAAGCGACTTGGCACATTTGATTCCACCAAGAGCGGTATACAAATAGGTTCAATCTTCAGCGATTCACATCTAATGTGAATTGCTTCTTTCCCACAGGCACCGCTCTGAGAGCCCCTTAAGGATTTTTCTGTAGTGTTTGTGTTTTGTTTTAAAAAAAATTATTCAATAAACACTTTATTTTCACTTAACGATTTTACAAAAACGCAACACGTGTTTCGCCATATATTAGCTTCTTCGGGCGTGTCTTTCTTTCGTTTATAAAAGTGTTCTACTCATGAATGGTATGTGTTTCAACCCCTTTTTTGAATGTATGTGTTTCTGATTTGAGTATCAAATAATTCTGAAGACTCAACCCCTTCATTCTAACGCTTTAATATAATCATGTTTCAAAATAGACCATTGACCATCTTTCGTCTCTATGAACGACAAACCTCAAAAAACTTATACAAACCAAGAATCAAGAAAGGCTTATTTTTAACCTTGGGATTCCTAGTGCGGTCAAGAATATTAAATAGCAAAAGTTCGCTCACAAATCGATCCTCACACTGACCTGTTATTTCCTCGATGCACAGATGGTATAACTTGTATTTTCATTGGCAATATCAATGGATAAAAAATAAACACCAGTGATAAATATATAATATAAAAAATATTGATATCGAATAACTAGACAAGTCTTGAAATAAATAATCTTCGAAAATGAGTCCTTTCATAGTTTTTTTCTGAAAAGAAGCATTTTCTTATAAATTATTAAGTAGAACAATATTTACAATCATTAACAGACAATTAATATTGACCATCATTTCTTGTTTAACCATCAAGAAAATCGAAATATGGAGTGAGTTGAATATCACAATATGTACATAATATTAAAAAAACTGAATCGTAAACATGTCATATGCAGTACATTTTTTTAATGTCAATCATTTTCTGAACGGGACAATGCACTACCCCAATTTGAACTTAGGGTAATGAAATTGATGCACTGATAATACTATATTTGAATATCCTATATTTTTTATACAAACATCTGGTATTCTCAGCCTTCTATGCATTTTTCTAAGATTTGGTATTGTTATTTTTTCTAGGACTATTGAAAAAAGGAACGATTGTTTGACCGTTTGTTGTAGACTAGGTAACCAAAATAATACTCATACCCATACGTTCTAGTCAATCACAGTTGACCAGATTCATAATTTACTAACTCGCGACAAATCACTGATGAGAGAATTCATAACTCCTTTATTGTTGCGTTTCAATTATTTTCAGTCGTAAGCCTTGAAAAGTTCCTTCTTCATAATATGTTCTCATATTTCAAACTTATTCGTGGAAGTGACATTTCGTTTTGAAATATATATTTCCAATGAAAAACAGGAATGACAGCATGAACTTGGGAAGTGAAGTCATATGTATACCACAAGAAATTTTTAACGTGGCGACTAAATTGATATTTTTCAAAAGTTCCTCACTTGAAAATGAAATGAGTGCGACTGAAAACTCAAATTTGGTTTATATCACAGAAATTTCAAGCTTCTTCTTGGAGTAGTCGTTAAAAGGTTGTACTTGAGCACCTGGGTTGAATCTAGGGCTCAAGTTAATTTTTTTTTTATTTTGGACTGTTTGAAATTGAATATAGAAATGAAGAAGAAAATATTTTGAATGCCTTGTAGGTTATTTCTTGCAATGAAATTTTATGATACATCCCTCATTCGTATTACTTCAAATTATCAAGTCGAGTCAATATATTCCAGAGTTATATAGTAGTCCTCGGAAGCTTCAAATTGATGTGCCACAAACTGGCCCCCTTTCCATTGAATTTTTTCTTAGGTGGTACCCAACCGTCATCTTGAAATTTTCATCTTTCAATTTCACTCTAATGCATAGTATTCTCAACAATAATAATAATAATAATAACATATTCTCTTCGAACTCCGCAGACTCTATCCAGATCACTCTGTCAAGATGGTTGTTCTGATTATTATTGGAGTCCTTGGTGGAATGATGTCCTCTCTACTCTCGAATCTTAAAATCATACCGGCTTGCCGCACTAAGGCAGACATCTTAGCCGCTTAGATGCAGAAGGCTGTCATTCTTGGCTCACTGCGCTTGCTCAGGGAACATGATTCTCGGACCTAATGATCACTTACTTCACGGTGTGGGGAGTGGTCATTGGTTGATAATGCTGGCGTGCCCTCCCGAATTTATCGGGGCTTCATGGGATAGAGCCTGACCAGCGCACACCACGATGTTTATTCAGGATAAGAGAACAAAAAAGAATATCTGAAGTAATACATACAGTTGAATAAACATCGTAGAAACCACAGAAGCATCAGATGTTGCTTGTATGTGGTGAAAAAGAGATCCAAATTGGAAAAAATTAATATATGATAAAAATGAAAGTGTGATAATGAATTATCAAAAAGGGATTCGCATATGAAAATAATTTCCTCAATATATGAAATTAAAAACACACAAGATACTATGAAATTAGAAGGTGAATTAGAAAAATTTTCAATTTTGACAAATATAATACAAATAATACAAATATGAAATTGAATTGACCAATAATATTAGTACTAATACAAATAACATATACATATACAAATATGTTGAAATCGATATTGATGTAGTTGAAAATAGATGTGACATATATTAACAAAACGATGGTGCTGATATTCACACATTTATAAACACATATGTATTATAGAATTGTAAATGGACAATATAACAAAAGTACGTATGATTTTTTTGTCATCTACTCAAATAGACGTAAAAGTTCAAGTATGTGACTTTGAAAAATATGCTTTTTCTGAAGCGATTGAATCGGAAATCTGTTATGGAGTTTAGGCGCAAAGTAAGTAAATGATATTTGAGTCACGACCCTGACCATTAGGGGTGTAGTATACTGATCTCTTTTGTAGGTGTGGTACTGATGCGAAAGAAGCGATGCCGTATGTCTATTTCTATGATATTTAGTGCTAGAGCTAGATAAAAAATACAAATGTCTGAAAGACAGGAAGGTGGGTGATCCATAATCAAATTTCATTATTTCCAATGATTTGATAAAATGTGCTACTGAAACTGGAAACTTTGTTATCCGATCCAAACAAGGATACACAAATTGATATTGCTATATGAGATGACGGGAGAAACATCGAGCCTCGGAAAATGTTGATCACATGAGCATATACTTTCAGGAACATACGATATATCCAACCATATCACGAATGACTATCTTTTACAAACTGGCTAGCAAATCATCGGGTAAAAAACGAGTCATACTTCATTTTCATCTTCCCGAAATTCTTCTGAACTATTTGAACTGAAATGAACACACAATAGATTCAAATGTGAACTCCACATCAAATCCAATGATGAACGTTCAAACAAATTGATGTTCAGGTGTCTACATCAGGATTTCAAAGTATTACTTCAGTATTCGAGAATTAATAGGAGACTGTGATAATCTGTAATAATAATGGATAAACAACAAATAAATTACTATAGCAGAATAATTAATTAGCAGCCAGACTGAGTTTTTATGCATAAGCTTTCCGAAAGACTAATGGCCTTGTTAAAGTACGCACTCGCGAATTCTAATTAATTATTTATTATTGGATATCTGTTTTCTGCAAATAAAGTATCGAAGCGAAAAGTTTGAAAACCATGAACAGAACGTGCTTCAACTGCAATGTTCATGAGAATTTAAAGTTTCACATATTCCGATATTGATATTATATAAATTGAAATTTGTCAAAATTTATTTTGTCTTTCCATTTTTCGTATTATTATATTCTATTATATTCTTTCAGAAACATTTCAACTTCAGGAGATTTTTTGAACATTGAGTACAAATAGTGGTCGGAATGAATGTTTCGATGATATAAGATGGACTTTTCGAGTATTTCCTATTAACGAATAGTTGTAACAATATTCGATTTTGGTATAAAATATTCGTAACGTATTTCCATAGCATTTCGCACTCTCATAGAGGTTGAGAATGAGATAAAGACCAGGAAGAGCAGATCCAGCGGGAACACCAACGATAAAGATTAAGTACGAAAAGGACCGATGCGACAAACCTCTTAACCACCGAGAATCTCCAGGTTATCGGCAGCTTTCATTAAGAGGCCCTGGTAGTGAACAAAATCTGGCGTCTGCTTGCTCCGTTTGCTATTGATTAAATTCCATTTTTAAACGAAGGCTGAATATTTATCCTCCTACTTTGCATGCCGAGAATTTGCTTTTATCAAAAACTTTTGGCGAGGGTATGCTGTGAATCTCATATTAAATGTTGTGTTTTATTGTCCGATTGTGAAACTTTTTCGTGATGAAATTTTCATTTCCGGTTATTTTTAATTTGATTCCAGTTATGTTCTGTATTCTTCACAAGAGAGTTTTACATAGTTGTCATTTTTGTTCAGCTTCCGACGAACTGGTAGGAATTTGAATTTTGTAATTCAGTGATGCAGTCAGTTTCGTTATTATTTAAATTCACTGCTTTCCAATCGTAACCGATTTTCTCATGGTTGAGAAAAGTCTCCAAACAATTTTGATTGGTATTCAATGAACAGAATATATGCCTGGTAGAAGTACTTTGTATACTGATAACTTCGACATTTTTTGGCAGTGAATAATTATTATTTCAGAAAGTAACCTTCTTCGGAACATGTTCAGTCAAAATTGAGTATTCAAAACACTAAACTTTTCAGTTATCAATATCTGGAACAATATTCAATATATATGTTCATGTATACATGTATTTAATCACTTTGAAAGTAACTTCATTATTTTTTGTCAAATCAAACTTTGTTCTTATGATGCTTGATGGAAGAGCCATCTGCAATTCGACAACGATGAAAAATTAACTTCAACATTCCTTGATGACGAGCCACCATACTCGTATATAGAGTATATTTCTCTCAGCCGCAGTTTCCAATCAACTGGAAGACAACATTTCCAATTTCCTTTCTCACGTAAATAAAGCACCAGAACAAGCTGCTCTTTCTCGGGAGAATCGAAATTTATTGGGTTTTACAGAACTTAATTGGCGAACTCAATGTAATTCTTTTGTGACGAAGTAAAGTAAAAAAACGAGCACTTTCACCAATCACCCGAAATTCAATACTTTCCTCAAAGAGTATTTGATATTTGAATGTGAAACTTTCTCGTTTGGGATTCAGAACTGAAACTCAAGAAGATATAAACATGGAAGTAGCATACTTGCAATTTACTTGCTTTTGCATGAGCAGCTTGATGACGATATATGTACTGAGGGTTACGAAGACTTGACCAGATATTATGATTCATTTGGAGATATTTGTAGAGGTCAAAAGCTATACCAAAAACTTCATTTCACGTTCGAATTACAGATTCAACTCTATGTACCACAAACAATTTTCTAGAATGTTGCTTTGGACTGTTTCATTGACAGTTGAGTCCGAAATTGTATTCAAGATTCAGCCTACAACCACTGAGGAAGACCTATGACAAGTCAAAACAGTGCCATCCTGTACCTTTCCAGAAATTGAAGAAAACATCATCATGTACATCATGAAAACATCATCTTTGAATTTACTACTGAACCATTGTTAATGCCTCTGGATGATGGGACCACTTGATGTTATGTTGATGTGGGTGGTTCTTGTACCCGGCAATGCAGAATTTCAGCAGCTTTTTTGTTTTACTGATATAGGATTTGCGCACTCATAGATAAATGTGATTCTTGGAATCGCAGTCCGCGTTTGATGGCCTGGTTTTGATGAAGCTGCTACGGATGTCGTTTCCGAATCTGAAGCAGGCTTTGACAATCCTCTGATATAGGAAAGTGGAAGCATTGGGTGTGATGACTTCTCTTCATTCCGAGGTACTTGTCTTCTTTTAGCAATGCCCTTTCCACCATTACTTTGGAATAACCGTTCCATTGAAGATCAATTTTAAGGATGCCTAGTTCTTTCTCGAGACGTTCTTTCATTTTACAGACACCGAAAGCACGATCTACCAGAGTTTTGATGATTCCTCTTTTGATAGACTGATGGTGGTCGGGTTCGTGATCCAGATACTGTTCCGTGTGAGTGAGTTTTCGGTATACAGATGTTTCTCACTCAGTCTTGTTCCTCTTCATTATTACGTCCAAGAATTGCAATTCGTTCTGGACTTCTTTCTCCATTGTGGAGGTAATGGAAAGTCTCACGCTGTGCTTCAGAAAGGTGTCTAGCTCTATATTCACATATTCGTAATTTGGTTTGAAACCTTTTTATTTTTCTTTCATTTTCATTGTTCAATTAATATTTTTTACTCACTTTTTATTTTTTTGTAATTTCATTTCTGGGTTTTCATTTTCAGTTATCCATTTCCATTTTCAAATCATATTATATGATTTTAGATAATGAAAGTCTGGGCTGACAAAATTTACAATGAATTATACTTTGAAGCCAAATATTTTTATTTGATTTTCGTACCAAGTGTGTGAGTAGGTAATTGAGTTGATTCATTCTGAATCGATTTTTTTAGTGATTATTATGTGGTATCAAGATGCAGCTTAAACAATGTCCAGGTGGTATAGACATAAAAAAACCGTTTCCTATCGAGTCATTCAATATTTTCCTGACCTTTCTCAAAACCATTAGAATAGATACATTATTCAGAACACTGCGTCTGAGAAACGGCTTCGTGGAAGTAACCGACAAAAACGATAGCTCCACAACATAAATATCGCCGGAATATCTTTACCAAAAACTTCATCGATCGCTTGGTGGCGGTTGAGGAATAGAATTTCGCAAAGTGTAATGCAAATTCAAATATACTGCGCATATCCGCATAGAAATTTTATATATGGCACACGTAAAAAATATACATCTGTTTACCATTGGGTCGAAATATCGGCGGTTGTATTTGAGGTTAAAATTTATTGGCAATATATAGCGCGGTAGGAAAGTAGGGCTACATGAAATATAATGCATGTTGAGAGCGATATCAACGGTGGCAGCTTTTATTGGTGTTGTGAAGTGGGCCATTTATGTGGATGGGTTAGTTAGATATCATTCATTGGACAATTTCATAATCAAGAGATTTTTGCAGAGAAAAGTTATATTTTGATAAACTTTCAATATTTCAACTTCCAAAAACCGAAACAATCTATTGCCTCCCAAATAAAAAACTTGACGATGCATTCAGTTCTTCGATTGATCACAAAACGAATGTGATTATTTTCGAATGGGAGTATATGCCTTCTTCTTTTACGAGCTGAAAAAATGAGGTACTCCCATGAACCTGAGCACATTGTCACGTATAAATATGGGTGGATATGAGAGTGAGAAGCTTTCTCATTGCTACACTCACTTTTTCGTAAAATATTATACTATTTGAGTTCACCTTGATATTCTTGAATTAAGATTTTATCGATCAAATAAATGATGTCTTCGTTTCAATTTACTATCGATATTATATCTGTTGAAATCAATTTTCCTGTTAACCAGCTGTTGATCCCCTACCAACGACAACTGTCAAAAGTCAAAACTTGTGCGAGCTAAGGACTATCGAGGTCTTACCTTTCAACGTGTGATTTCTAACATGGGCCTCACATGGCCTCACATAGATATAAATCTCATCAATATAGTTTTATGTGCATGTAAGTTAGGCATTGAAATATGACAGAAAACATTATTATGAGAGAATTACTTCCAGACTGAACACAACTTATTATTGTGAGAGAGAAGCCCAAAATAATCCCATCTGGTACGGAGTAACACTTAAATAGGATCTTGTAAGAACCTCAGACGAATTTTAGTAAACCGCAGCGGGCTTATTTCATTCGCTTAATTGGTTGTCAAGACGAATGAACCGAACGTAATACTGGTTGGGAAGAACAGGAAACATTTCCTAATTTCGAATTATGATTGAGTGGGGTTGATTATGCCATACTCATTAAACAAAAAAAAAATAAAATTTGAAGGTATATTTTCAATGGGATTTTTGAAGGATGCAACATTCATTAGACATTGGATGAATAAGAGGAATGTTGAATGAAAAACAGCAGTAGCAGTCGTCTGACCATATTTGTAACTGAAGATATCGCGCCTCCAATATCCAGCAAATCAAAGACGATATTTTTCAACTCCTCTGAAGTATTTTCTCAACTAATCACAATGTCAAACTCTAAAAGAGTTTTCTTGGATGATGTTGATTTCTTCGATAGAGAAAATGTACGTGAATATGTACTGAGCTATAATACAATGAGTACACTTTCAGCTCTACTTGAGACCCAAACTTAACAACACTCTAACTTAATCATTGAAAGGCATGAGAAACAAATTCGAAATAGAGTTGAGAACATTTGTTGACAATAATTATGATATGCTTCTTCTCAATGAGAAATATCTATTATTTTAGAGGTGTCTTTCAGAGCGCATCACAGGCAGATCTTTCTCTCTCTTTCTCGTCCTCTATCTTTTTCTCACTATCTCTTCCTTTCTATATTCTGTTCACTATGTTTGGTTATACAGGAAAAGATATACTATTCAGTTTGCTGGCTACAACACAAGCTTGCTTAGGTAGCCGTAATTCTCATTAGAATTATATAATCTCGACATTTCATGTATCTTTATTTATTTATTTTCAATTTTATTATATTTTATTTTCTTATCCTTTTGTCATAGATGACTATGTATTTTGTCTCATTACTAAATTGAATAAATTTACTAAACATTTTTACTTCACAAACATTAGGACTTTCGCAGTACATCAATTATTGATGAGTTCACAGAATCCTGAATTCATTTATTAAAATAAGAAGTTTCAAATTAGGAATTACATATTTCAATCTCTCTTGTTGATATAATGAAGAGCAGTAACGACGAGGATACCTACGAATAACCATGGACATCCACCTATATGAAATATCATTGGAAGAATCAAAGAAAATTAATTCAGTTTATGAGTTATAGTCAATGCCGACAAAACGGTGTTAGTTCAATTCTTCAACCGAAGACACTTAGAGCCTATACAAGTTGATAGATAATGTCACTATCTATCCGTCGGAAACCACAACATTTTTAGAACTTCATATAGATTCTGGGTTGAGTTGGCAAGTTCATATAAATTATGTTTGCAAAAGAATCAACACCAGTTTTTACGCATTGGTACAACTTATAAAGATTATGAATGAGGAGCATTTGTTGAACATCTACTATGCAATGGTTTATTCAGTACTATCTTACAATGTGCTTTTGTGGTAGCTTGTGGTGCTTTTCCTGGAGCGTGGAGTTATACATAACTAATTTAATGACATGTGCAGTATTGGAAAAGCATTAATGAATTCAAAATTTTCATAATGAGATAGGAATTTTACTATTTCTAACTCCCATTGTCTAATATGATTTGAAATATATATCAGGCAAAAAAACGTGAAATGAAATAACAATAAAACGGATACCTAATCAAAGTGATAGATAAAAATGACCACACAGTTAAACGATTTCAAACCAAATTAGTTCACGACGTTTCGATTTTCAGAAATCACAATCTTCTTCTGTTGATGACTGGACTATTCCTTCGAGAAATGAATATCTGAAGGTCATTAAAACACTTTCATCTATCCTCTTTTCCTCACTTTGCTTCAGCGGGTTAGCGGGAGTTGATCGTTTTTCCGCTTGATTACAGGGTTTCATATGTTGCGTATCTCTACAATGGTTTTACTGAATGTGTCGTTGAACAACATTATTGCAGCTTCTTCAAACTTATTCTTAAACCACTAGTGAAATTCAACATGAAACATTTGGCAGTTGGAGTTTTTTCAATCATTCAGTGATATCTGATATTGTTTCATATCAGATAGGATACGATGGAATGAAGTATAGTTGGATTAGTTACTATAGATTAGTGTATAGTGACACCGTCACTACACATATTTCTGCAGGTTGCCAAGAAAAAAATTGGTTGTTGTCATATACGTTGGTTGGGTTGAAAAACAGCTCAGGCTGAACCCCCGCCAATTCATCATTTATTGAAATTGTATCAAGACTATGTATTTTATTGTATATTATGATGA
>WOGP01004082.1:0-14412 GCA_015342065.1 Leptinotarsa undecemlineata | reverse complement strand
AAATAGAAACGAATCCCTTTAAATGTTGAATGCATTATTTCATTCCTCTTTTTTAGGTATTTAAATAATGTTTTAAAAAAAAAGGTTGAAATGATAAGTTTAAAATGTGTTGTTTTAGAGCTCTTTTATGAAAACTACTTGATTTTCCTCAGAAGGAACATTCTCCATTGAAATGGATATGATATTATGATTATTTTGTGTAATCAATGTATATTCACAGATGATGAACTTGAAATATAATCAATGATAGTTCTAATTTTATTTGTAACTCTTGTTAGTTTATCAATTAATGGTATTTAGTTCAAATGTTTGGTAAAACTAGAGGAAAATTAGATGCTGTAGCGAATTCATATAAACAGACAAAATAAGGGAATTTTCAAGTTATAGTAATTAATGAAATAGTCAATTCAAGTATAATTGTTTTGAGTTATATTTTAAATAATTGAGTTGGGCTATTTCCAAAGTAATGCCCGATTCAATTTTCATTCAATCCACAATTATATTATGAATTAGGCGAAAAAAAGACATTAACTAGTAGTTTCTATATTTCCCCAATGCTTTTAAGGATTTATTCTTCAGTGCTAATTTGGCTATGGAATATATAAAATAGGAAGGCCTTGAAACCGATCAACCTCATGTCAATGATCTTGAAAATATTAGCTACTTTTCCGGTATATTATGAACTCACTAACGATTTATTTGAACAGAAAGGCGAGTTTCCCGGGATTATTCCCTTGATGAGGAGTTATCTGAAATCACAAGAAATTGACTCTGATACCCAGTACACTTTGGGAAAATACCTTCAGCTTATAGAGGACAGGGCGAATGGAAAACTAATGACAGGAGCTGCCTGGCTCAGGAAGTATGTCACAGAACATCCAGAATACAGGTAAAGTACATCTTCCGGACTGCAAACCAAAATTTTTTTCAATCCATTTTCAATTTACAGAAAAGATTCGAAAGTTACCGAGAGAATCAACTATGATCTGTTGAAAACCATAGAAGCTATTCAGGATGGAAAGGTCTCCTGTCCAGAACTATTAGGAGCAGATCCAAAAACAAAAACTAAGGAATATATCCAATAGCTGAATTCAAAAAACAGTTTATTTCATTAGTTGCATCGTTATTATGATATAAAAAATTATCACCTATACTATAGCAATATTGATTTTTGCAGGATATTTAGAAGCTGATTTTGTTACTGTTAGAATGGATATCTTCATTTCTCTACTTATTTACCAACTTACAAGAGAAAAGCATATGTCGAAGGTGACTTTGGTGTAGTGTTGATTTTCCATATTCGCTTTTTCTCATCCTAAGTCAACACTCTTCTATACAAGGCAGTACAATTTTTTTTTTCTCTGTTCTGCCGTTCCTTGGCTCCGTATAGTTGTGATACCATCGGCTCGAAAGGTTCAGTACATTCATGTCTCTTAGCTTTTCCTCATTTTCTAATAAGATTGTTCAGATAAGGAAGTTATTCTACATACGAAGAATGTCGGTGACATCTTCATTTCTTTACGAATATGCCAACTCACAAGACTAAGGTATGTATAGAAGTTGAATTTGGTGTAGTCTTAATTTTCCAAGTTAGCTTTCTTGAAACCTTAGTCGACCCTCTTCTATAGAAAGCACAATTCTCTTGTCAGTTGTTGCTTCGCGACCACTTCTCTTACCTTTCAATCCATTTACATTTAAAAAACAGCTCAATTCCATTCCTGTATCTTTCTGAATGTCAGTTTCTTGATGACGTGTAGTGTAACTGAATGATCATTATCAGTTTCAGTTTCATTCGTAAAAATCTTCATCTCCTTGCCAGAACAAAATTGCTGTCTCTCAACGCGCGTTTCGCCCATCGAGTTAGCTTCATCGGACCAGAGCCTGTCATTGGCATTGCTTTAAGTTTTGCCAAAGAAACATTGACCACCTGAATGGCAAGAAGATTTAAAGACTTCTGGCAAAATCTTCCGGGATTGGCTCACCCTTCGAAGCTTGAAACCATACAGTTGTTGGACTACAGTAGGAATGAACTACGATGTCTAACATTCATCTTTACAGGTCACTGTCGACTTTGTGTCAATTTTGTGTCTTCCTTCTATAAGTATTGTTGGCGTTCAATTCTTGTGTATATTTCTTTACGTGTCATCTCGATTTTCTTGTTTCAATAGTCTTCCAGGCCCTCACATTCCATTAGACTGTTGACTGTGGTGAAATGATTTTTGAACTTGCATTTACGCATCACAGTAATATAAAACTGTAAACAACCTCAGTAAGTCTATTATGTTGGAAGGAGCATTTGTTAAAACCCCTAATGTGTTTTCAACGCTTTCAAGTTGTGAGGAGACATTTTTCAAATTTCTGTGAAGAATTCAGGTTGAATCACAATAAAGCTCAATATTCCATATATGCATTTTCAAACGAATTGTTATTTCTCAATGTTGAATTAATATTTCAGTGTGAACCATCCTTCACTGGAAATAGCATCTAAAGAAACAAGGACTTGAGGATTTCTAAATGACTCAACGTCTTATTCAATATATTAAATTTTTTTTAAATGCAAATCTTGCCAGCAAATTTCTGAAAGAACTGTAAGTCAGATTCTTAGGCTCAAATAGCTACTTTTGTAGTTTTTCTTCAATTTATGAAAATGTTGTTATCAACTTCAATAAATTGTTTTTGATTACTGCACTATTTATTTATCTCTTTCTTTCCTTATTCCTTTCTTTATTGTATACAATGAATTCATTTCGGCAGATATATCTTTAGAGACATCTTAGAGACCAGCATTTATTAAACAAAATCATCAAGGTATTCATAGTTTATGATGGAATCGGCAGACACAAGTATAGCCCATTTATGTAAAACTGTTCAATAAAAATCTCAAAATTAAGTGTTTTTTTAATTTAAAACTCAGCTTTTTCAGCTGCAGGATAACCCAGAAAAACCTGCAGCACCACATCATCTGAAGATCTTGATCTGCCAATGTCCTGTCTCTCATAAAACAAAATGTAGAGTGTCTCCAGAGGCTTCAATAAATTCAAAACATCGCCAGAACACTTCGTGACACGACTATCGTCAAACTTAAACCAGTCGTTTCGTCTTTGACTAAGGCGTAATAATGACCATATTCAACGCCAGAACCACAGTGAACAATGACTGCATGAAGATTATAATAGTGGTTTGGTAGTCTGCTAGATTGAAGTTTTCATCTATTTCGAACCTCCGTAAGAGTTTGGTTCTTCCGTCAAAGTCATGTTTGAAAATCATCAGTGTTATTATTAGATTGACTGGTGCCTCAGTTATACTTATTTTCTTATAACAGTCAGTTGGGCAATACAGTCGGTCATCACCCCTCAAAAGTTCCATTTTTAGATGATTCAACAATAAGCTTTGCACGGACTGGTTATAGTCATATTAGGAAACGCTAGTTGAAGTTCCAGAAATTCATATACGTCTCCCTTGAACTTACTACAAAGTAAACAAGTGAGGATTTTTCCAGCAAAAAATTTACATATATAAGACGAGATAGACTGTACGGAATCAGTCAATCCAGAGCGGCCAGGAATATTGATTCTGCTACTGTTTTGCTCACGGAGAATATTCAACAAGAACCCCAAGAATTCGAAACAATCCTCTTGTCCTAACGAGTATCTAGTGGACTTCAAAGACTCCAGGAAATCGGTTGGAGGGAAAGATGATACATTCTTACGAAACTGCAGTAGCATAAACAGGTGTTTGAGTTTGGTGAATAAGTAGGAAACATTTTCGGTCTCATTCATCATCAAAACCTCATTCTTGAAATTCTTCGTCATGAACAACACTTGTAAAATGCTATTCATGTAGCAAGTGTTTTCTAAATTATCTAATCCAATTTTCTTCTCAAAATTTTCAGGACAACTCTCTACTGATTCGTAAGGAAGAATGTGTTTCACAGAATGTGCATAAGAACCATTTCTCAAGCTGCAATAGATCCTTCCAAGTGATGAAGGGTTTCGTAGAGGGATAGATTCGGCTCTTGCTTCATGAAGCTTTTCCACTGAAAGGGAACCAGAACTACGAGGAATGCAATTGATATTTGGGGGAGAGAGGCAAGAATGACCTAAGTCCATTGACAGTACTGAAAAAAAAGAAGCTGGATCAATCACTTGCGAATTAACTTTGATAATAGACTGATGAATATCCACATATCTCGGCTTGTTTCGACGAGATTTCAGTTTCTTACTGAAATGAGGGTAATGCATAATCTCATCAAAATTATGTTAAGAAGGAATAGTTCCAAGGACCGAAGCAGCAATACCACATTGAATAGCAATACTAACTCTTTCTATTAAAAAGAGGTAGAAATGTGATCTATCGTTACTTAGCCTATTCTCCTTCCGAGTTCATGAATGAATAACAGAGACTCCGGGCCATAAACACCAAAAGTTTCAATCGCTACTGGATGGAACAGATAGTTGTTACGAAGATTTTGGTATTTTTTTTTCGTTTTAATTTTTTTGCCAGACAATGCTGCGATTCCAGGAGACTTTGAACTTTCGTCTAGATGGGAAGCCGCGACCGTGTCAATGCAAGTGAAGTCCCATACCACAGGTTTACCATATTTCCATGGTATGAAAGACATCTGGTCGTTTACCATCATCTCGACTTATACCTAAGGGTTCCAGAATTGCAAGAATATCCGCTGGCACCATAGCTCGTTTCAATATGTTGTTCCCAAGTACATTATATGTATAATATAATATATACAAAATAAATAATTTAATTGAAATGCTACTGGAACTATGTTTCTAACAACACATTAAGGATAATAATGACAACACATAAAAATCAACATATATTTTAACAAAAACAGGCCCATTACAAATCGTCTGACACCACAATAAGTGAAACCAAAAAAGAAATCTTAGTCTTACCTTAAAACTATAGTGTTTTATGTACATATCCTGTATATGAACTTACTGAAGTAAACTGACCAAAAAAGGATAGATATGCAGGTGTGAATCCTGTATCTTTAAACCGTTCTACCTAACATAGTACCTACTTACGATCTTCAAAATCAATTATTTGATCTTGGCAGTCTTACTTGGTCTCTTACTATTTTGGATGCTAATACCTATTTTTAGGAACAGAACTTTCACTGCAACAATCAATGCTAAGAAAAATATTCTTTGGGGCCATGTAAATATTTTAAAAACTGGGTAGATCCATACTCCATGTCGTAAATACAGAGAAATGAATCTGAAATCAGAAAGATTATAATGCTTTTCACTGGTTCGCTTTGCAATCTGAAACATGAAAACTTATAACGATATTATTTGCAAGTCCAAATTTGCTTATTTATGAATACTAGTAACAAATAGCTAGTAAAGACACGCCCGAAGAAGCCAGGGTATGGCTTCTTACAGGTGTTTTTGAATAAATAGCTTTAGCTTGAGGAGGTTATTTCAAACTTGTGTTGTGTCTTTTATCTGTTTTTCTACACAGTGATTTGGAATGAATAATGAATATAAAATATGTCAATCTGAATTTTGGCCAACGAAGAAAATTTAAAAATGTGCAAAAACACTCCCAACTCATTTTCGAGGGGTGCATTTTATAGGCTAGTTTTTGATTAAATTGCATCAACTCTATAGCGGGGCAAGTACAACTTCCCAAAATCTCAAATAAAAAGGAGGTTGAGTGATACCTTATTTTGAAAATAGTTAAACTACCTTTTAAAACATATTTCATACTTGAGCTTAATTGTCAGAAGCTCACGGAAAATCTGGTGAGAAGTGTAACAAGTTTCACTTTGTGAAATTATTTCAATTCTTTGAAATTAAAGAAACTGAAATCCTATTACATAACGGTAAACGTTTGTTCTACTTCTAATATTCAAGAAAAGAATAAAGAAGCATAATATTCCGTTAAAAATCAGCTGAATGTAGGTTAGGTCCAAAGTGAGTGGGTCTATTCGACTCTCCACCACAACTCGTTTATTGTGGCTCACACCTATTCACACTCGACCAAATAAACCCAACTTCTTAACGAAACCAATTAATTTGTATGGCTTTCAGGTCAGATGGTGAAAGTACGGCTTTGCCGAATTCTAAAAACTTGATTCGCTCCCCAGCGGGGCATGCACAAAGTATGTGCTCTACTGTTTCATCATTTTCCAAATATAGGCGACACACACTGTCTTCCGACAGTCTCAGTTTCTTCATATGATAATTCAAATGACAGTGGCCTGTAAGGAGGCCTGATAGACATTGTAGTTCATTCCTACTGTAGTCCAACAATTGTTTGGTATCAAGCTTCGAAGGGTGAATAAACGCCTTGGAATGAGCCAATTCTCGAAGATTCTACCAAAAGTAAATAAGTATTCTTGCCATCCAGGTGTTCAATCTTAATTTGGCAGAGCCTAAAGCGATCGATGCCAATGACAGATTCTAGTTCAATGAAGCTGCTTGCAGCACCCTCCTTTGCAAGGGAATCCAGCCTCATTGCCTTCCAGTAAAGAAATCCAGATGAGACACAATCTGCTAAGTCTTCCAATCGAGTGAAGTCATTTTTGGTAATTTGCTACCAATTTAAACGTTGCTCGGTAGGAGCCAAGAGCTTCCAACGCCGCTTGACTGTCCGAGAATATTTTTATTGACTTGTGAGTGAGGTTGGATTTATCCAATTTCCGCTTGAAATACAGTTGCATAAGTTCCTAGGCAGGCAGACAACTCTGCCCTGGGTCTGCGACTGAAAACACCTGCACCAGAACCGGAAGATGTTTTTGATCCATCTGTGAACCAACATCTATCTGCTCCTAATATTTCTTTTTCCCGCAGGATCCAGTCCGAAGACAATCGTCTTCGGGTGATAACTGGACTTATTCCTGCACGTCGTCTTGAGTTCATTCAGGTTGAAGCCCAGCTCCCTTACCCTTTTGGTTGATACTGGACTTATTCCTCCAAGATCCGACTATTTATAGGCCATTCGACTGCTTTCACCTATCCCCTCTTCTCTCTCTCCGCTTCATTGGTATTTAGCAGGAGATGGACGTTTGGCGGGAGTTGATCGTTAATCGTTCGATTAGAGGTTTCCATATGTTACGTATCTCTACGCTAGCTTGACTAAATGCGTTGTTGGACAACATGTACACGGCTTCTTTAAATTTTCTCCTAAACCAGTGTTCCTCTTTGTGGATGATTTCAGCTTGAGCCCACTTGACATTATGTTGATGAGTCCAAACATGCTCTGCTATTCCGGATTTGCTGGATTCTACTGTGTGTTCACGCTGTGTATGTTTCTTGTACTCAGCAACGTGAACGTTCAATGGCCTCTTAGTTTCACCGATGTACGATTCTCCGCACTCGCAGGGTATCCGGTAAATGCAATTCTTGGAATAGCATTCCGCGTTTGGTGGCCTGGTTTTCGTGAGGCAGCTACGGATAGTGTTCCCAGATCTGAAGCAGGTCCTTCGTATCGTTTCCGATAATCCTCTGATGTAGGCAAGTACAAGTAGTGGTTGTGGAGGCTTCTCTCCCTTGTGGAACTCTTGCTATCTTCTAACTAAAGCCTGTTCTACCATCACTCTGGAGTAACCATTCCGTTGAAGGTCATTTCTGATGATGCCTAGTTCCCTTTCGAGACCTTCCTTTGTATTACAGAGCCCGAAGGCATGGTCTAGTAGAGTCTTGATGATTCCTCTCTTAGTCGATTGTTTCGACAGATACTGTCCTGTGTGAGTGGGTTTTTGATATACAGATGTTTCCCATTTAGTTTCATAATGGAAAATCCATAAATTCATACGAACAGAACAATTTCAGTTTCTGATGATTTTTTCAATTCACCTTTGTTCAACATTTTTTTCGTTCAGGTTTTTTTTTCATATTATATGCGAACTCTGGCTTGCTAGTATGATACTCTAAAAAGCAGTTCGTTTTCAATGTCAAAGAATATAGGACCCCCTTTCAAAGATTATTATAGAAATTTCTCTGAAGAATCACTGTATTGCATTATCTTGGTATCAACAATTTGTAAAACAATTCAGATAACATGAACATTCGTTAGATACTGTTTTCACGTGACAGATAGATAATATATCGATCAGTTATTTAAACCAAGATTAGAAAAGAACATTTTATGAAAATCTCAAGACAGAATCAAACAATATTATATAACTCTTACGTTCAGTATTTGGTAATGTGCTTTTGTTCGTTCTCGAAAATATGAACACCCAGTATCACCATTAACTTTTGAACAAAAAAAAACGTGGCTAAATATTATTTGAATATTGGTAACTGAATATTGTTAACTTGATATCATTAAGACTACATTTTACCTCCAAAATATCTAACTCAGTGATATCTAAGTAAATGAATGTTTAACTGCATAGACTGTAGTTATCGACAGAAATTATTGTTGGTTTCACCATCGTAGAGTGAGTGTTAATATTAAGAAAATGTTCCCATATTTACTTGAAACAAGATATACGGCGAAGGATTTTCAAAAATGAAATTTCCAAAACCAATTTATAATTCGAGCAGCTTATTAATATATTATCAGTATTTACAAATGACACTTATAGAATAACAATGATAAACCTAAACAAATAAATGATATAGTACAAGTGGAGTTCGAATGACGAATGAATAGAGAATAACATTAAAGTTCAAGCTGTTGATCCCAGTGGTCTTGCCCTATCGTGCTCATTCTCTTTGGATCCATCATTAGGCGAGGTGAATATATCTGCAAGTACCTGAATTTCTCGAAGAAGTGTCACAAACATGTTGAAATGCCCAACGTCAGTGTTTTCTGACTTGATCAACTGGACAAGAACAGCCAGGACCAGTTCCTTAGAGTAGGGAGGGTGAGTGTAGACTCACAGCACTAAGACCACATGTGACCCGTTGTATATCCTCACGAGGAATCGTTCTCCTAGGTCATCGTCCATTCTGTCCTTTCCAGAAGGTAGAGCGGTCACTAGTAGACTTCTCCTTTATATAGGCAGGTGTAGGCCAAGACTCGCCGAACACACACTCTCTTATTGACGATAACTCCGGGCGCTCGCATATGATATGCCCGACAGTTTCATCTTCCTGTTGACACATCCTGCAGAGAGGTGTGTCCACTGTTACGATATTATGGAGGTGTTTTCTTAGTTGACAGTGGCCAGTCAGAAATCCTACTGCGTAGGTTTTTTCCTAGTCATCGCCAGCTATTTCTTTGGTGCTTGAGCATGGGTGTGACGTTTGGCTAGTTCCGCAATTGTCGAAGTTATCAGGCCGTAGGTGTCACTGGATCCTAAAATTCTTAGATCATCCACTTCCTTCGCTAGAAAGTCGGAAATGCGATTACCTTTAGTCCCTGTCGTGCCCTTCAACCCACCTCAGGATACTGTTATTATCTACCGAGACTTTGGCTGAATCTTGCTGGCACACTAGTACTAGCTCTAAGGTAACACGTTGTATGTTCAAGGCTATTAGGGCTTGTCTACTATCAATGAAGATTGTTATGTTTTTGCCAGAAATTCTTTCCCTGGTTATTTCTTTTGTGGCGATTGAGATACCAGCCAGTTATGTTTGAACCACGCTGGTATTTTTTCCCATTCCCCACTTTATCTTTAGGCTTAGTGATCTGGAGTAAACTCCACATCCTGAACCCTCTTTGGTTTTTGAACCGTCTGTATATATGCGTATTGCCTTTGTAGCTATGACCCTGTGTTCTGTTTTATTTTTATTTTGTAGGGTTTATTACACACAAACCTAGCTTCAATTGCAATCTGCCTGCAGCAGAGGTTGCGCAGTAACCGCTTCTCGCCATAGGCTTAGTCTCAATTAATCATTCCTACTTCGAGGTTTACACCAACCGTACGCAATCGTAACATAGCCATTAACGCATCCTCCTTAACGTACAGGTCCAGAGGGGTCACACCAGTGATTAATTATATTGCCGCGGTTGGTGTTGTTCTCATCAGTAGACCTTTTCGGAGTATATGCATGCTGCTTTGAATGAAGTGGGTTGTGAACTAGTACTTAATCTTTTAGTTCGTTTGTAAACTGCCTCCATACGCTTGACTTAGATGTCCTGGTATTAGCGGGTGTCAACTGCTAAATCTCCTGGAAAATATTTTCTTTACTTCCTTGACCGAAGTGAAACATTTTTTTACGTCGTACCCCACGACAGCTTTCAAACTAATATAATAATTTCGAGGTTAAGGTCTCACTTAGTTACCATGGCAACCTCAACAATCACCATACATTTTATGTTTCGCTGGTGACTTAATGACGAAAATAATTTGCATTGTTGAGAATGGAAAAATAAACTTTGAAAATATTTGATTTCCAACACAATTCGATGTGGAATTTTCTTACCGAATACCACGCAAGGTCAAATTAATATCCGGAAATTTTTTCTCGCTCATGAATATCTTTAGAAAAATTCCCTTCTTTGCGACGAATTTTCAAAATATTCATAAACTCGAAAAAATTTCCGGATATAATTTGACCTCTAGTGGTATTAATAGTGAAAATTTGAAGGAAGACTGGGATTCAATTCACAGTCATGAAATCACTGAAATTGCATGATAGATAGAATTATATTACGAGGTTCCGCACCATTCATGATTCGAATAAATGGATATATTATTTGCCTTTTGTTTCTCTACCTCAGTTATCCCCTCACGATGTCCTTTCATGCCATATCGTATTCTGAACCTATTTGTTGCAATTCAGATGGAAATCCCCAATTGCCATATAAAGTGTTATCTCAACAATTCACATATTGTCTTTGGTATTCAACTATTTACATTGCAATATGATATTGAAGTTGAGCGTCTTTTACTGAATGCTTTGTTGATTCGTTTCTCAAAACCAAATCAAAAAAGTAGGGGATAATTTTCTACATTCTTCATTTATATGATTTTTTTATAAACTAGTTGTTTCCTGAGAACCGTGCAAAATGGCACCCAAAGTTAATGGCACAATCAAAGTGTATGAACCTTTACCTCTGAATGATATCAATGCCGATAGGCAAAGAAATCAATATACTTCGGACTTGTTGCAAAGTGCTTCTCAAAAATTAGATCTTGGTATGTATAATTCAACTCATGTTTTTTCCAGTTTGACAGAACTGTGTATTTCTCTAACACATAAAAAATTTTGAAGTTTCAGAATCTGTTGTAGATATGTTATCAAAATACAAATCAAAAAAATCTTCAGTTCAAAGCCTCACTAAAAATTATTTCTTCATTCAATAGGTTAATAAGTAATCCTCATTAATTTCATAAATTGAATTCAACAAACCTTCTTCTGAAACAATTGTGAAATTATTCAAGTACCTAAGTAAAGAGTGTTTGCATGATTGCCTTTCCATCTAATTTATATAGACCACCATCGATAAGGAAATGTAAAAAAATGGTATTCCCGAATATATCATCAAAAAATAATTTTTTTGTCACTATCTGATTTGACCATTATATGAAACAATAATGAAACTTATTTTATTCAAAACGAGACTTCCTGGCAATAATTACTATTAATTTTTTCTGACGGGTTCAATTTTAAAATTTTTGCGTTACATGTCATGAATATTTCCTTCAACTCCTGATCTTTCAATAAATGTTAAAATTTAAGGAAGGTTCTGTACCTTTAATTTTAATAGATATACTGAACATAATTCTCATGAATTCATAGAAAAAAATGACTTATTTATTAGAAGTAACCACAGCATAGAATTTGATGTCTATAGAAAGAATACTTTCCTGATAGCTAACAAGAAAAAAATGTGGAACTCAACTTTATGGTTATTTTCCCTTTGTTCAAATAAAATAGCGATATTGACAACAGATATTTTTCAAAAATAGTAGACAAATTAATGAGCAATAGCAAATTCAGGAAGAATCTTTCAAATCGTCACTTTTTCAGAACATCTATTCAATTTTCATTGCTATTCCGCACAAACCAAGATGCATTAATGATCATATCATATTTTCAAAAAGTCGAAAGTGAAAGTATTCCACGAAACTACTTTCTTTCTCACTTCAACAATTTTTGGGCAACCCAAAAAAGTTTAGTATCCCTCAACATGTTTTGGAAAACGACCAAACAATAAATTAACTCTGTCTAGAATTGTTGAGATAGGTATATGTGAGTAGACTTTTTCGATAGTTTGGAAATGTCAAACTGTGACGAGAGAACCAAGAATAGT
The DNA here is from genome assembly GCA_015342065.1 of Leptinotarsa undecemlineata. Classification (NCBI taxonomy): domain Eukaryota; kingdom Metazoa; phylum Arthropoda; class Insecta; order Coleoptera; family Chrysomelidae; genus Leptinotarsa; species Leptinotarsa undecemlineata. Next base: position 2,232 of record WOGP01004082.1, on the reverse strand, counting down.
AACCAAGGCCTTATTCACAAGAGCCCATTGTTTACCTTCATGAGAATTACTCTGTTAGAAATAAGCTTTGATTATTATAAAAAAAGTCTTTCAAATTTTTACCCAAATTGATTGAGGTGAGGGTGAAAATTTCACTTGTAATATATACTCGTCAATAGGTCAGGTTAAGAGTTGAGAGTTGGCAAAACGTACGTCGAGAAAGGTATTGCAGGTATTGTGGTGTTTGAGAGTAGTGTTTGTTTTATATACTGGAAAAATAAAGACATAAATCAAATTTAACACTTCAGAACATGAGGGATGTTTTGGGTACCCGAACGGACAGAAAAGTCTTCCACTTCCATGATAAAAATGTGAGCTGTGTTATCTTTGTTGCCCCACCATTCAGTCTAAATCTGCATTCCAGTGTACAAATACGTCTGGAATCATAAACTTGTGTAAATATTTTTATCAGATTCAGAAAACCCTGTTTTATGATTAATAAAGCACTTCAATTGATAATAATATTCCCTCAATCAACACGTGCAGAATATATTTTAAACAAAATAATACACAATAAAACTGAAACTGATCCCTGTTTGTACATGGAAGTTATTTTAGAAACACTGTAATTGGTGGTTTTTATCGAAGCAATATAACCCAAAACAGTTTTTTTCAAAATTTTTGTATGTTTGTCTGTGTCCTTGTGCCCGCTAGTCTCTATTTATACGTAGCAGGGTACAATTTGACTATCACATTTCTATACACATCAATGATGTCGTGTAGACATTCACAGGAAATTTCATCGAGATAGTCCTCACTAATTTTCAACGGAGTGATTCACATAAAAGTAAAAATTGGGCTGAATAACACCGTTGTCATTATTCATAATTTCAATGTCACACGTTGCTTTTCTCAGACTTTCGAAACTATCCAAAAATCCAGTGTCATAAACCGATCTCAAAAATTTCAGTATTTTTCATTTATTCCGTAGCCGTTCTCTAAGGCATGTAGAGCAACACCAAATTTTTCTGGTCTCAAAAGACTGATATGCGCAACGTGTTCTTTAAAACAAGTTTCGAGAATTCACTTTGTCTATTTATTAACGCCCTCCAGGCATTTCTATTTTGAAGAGTTCATCAAAGAGGGCGTTCAACACAGTATGTGGTTTTCCCCTTTCCGGAAGCTATTTGACTTGGCAATTTCTTCCATCTCTCCGGAAAATATTGCACTCTCAAGAACTAGGTATTGCGTTTTTCACCAATGTTTTTATGGCACGCATTCCAACTAGGTAGATTCATTAATTAGAAAGTAGGCATATAGGTAGGGGATATGTTAGAGTATAAAATATTTGCAATTTAGAAGTAACTTTTGATTTACGATTAAAAAAGCTATTGTATATCGAAACATGTGTTGCGGTTTTTGTAAAACCTGTTAAAGTGAAAATCATATAATAAACTGTATTAATTAGTTTCAATGGATTTTCATCAAGTATCAGCCAGTTCTATTTAATTATAAAAACGATTATGTGGATACACGAAGACCTAGATCTGTGATATTATTTTGAGCTTCCGTTTCTCTCCATTTTACTGTAGTTTATATCCACGTAAAATTTCATTTTTTGGTATAGTATTTCCAATACTAATTGGAACAGCACAGAGGAGGAATTCCCGCCTCGACATAGGCGTCTGCATATTATTTTTCAGTGGTAGTTTTTCAGTTACTTATTCTTAGAAGCATAGCACCCTATAAAAAAGTTATCCCAATTGAATTTTTCCACCATGGGTAATTATGAAACGCTTAGAAATTTGAGGTAGTCGATTTCCAAGTCGAAAACTCTAAAATACAATGAAAACACAAATAATCACACCGGGTTCTCATCAAACATATATTTACAAAATAATCGGTGCCAACAAAATTGCTAGAAAAATCAAAATTCTTCTTAGCTATATTCGGATGAGGTGGAATCATCGTCGGGTTGAATAATGATCGAATATATGGAACTTCGCACATAATATTTGTTATCTTCTTTCATAACGTGGGCCACACAGTTTTTCCACACATCACTATTACCTACTTTTCACCACTCGCCTTATATTGTCAAGAACCACAGCATTCAAAGTCGGTGACTGATTATTTCCCCAAGCTTCCTTTCATTTTGGCCCAAACCATTTCAATTGGATTGAACACACAATAGTATGGAGGTAAACGTAAGAGAATATGACCACGTGTTTCACACACCAAATCATCATTCAA
>WOGP01004081.1:0-14413 GCA_015342065.1 Leptinotarsa undecemlineata | reverse complement strand
AGTTATGGACGACGCCCTACAAGTCTGGTATCAGTATCAGTAAGTAATAGTCTAGTAATCTAGATCTATATTTAATAGCTATCATTGTAGTGTATTTGCCAACAGTTTATCCATGTAATTAGTCTTTAATGGACTGTATGGGTAATAAATACAAATACAAATACAATACAAATACAAAATGAATAGACATACTTGGAGACTGGCTGTAAATCAAATTATATAAAGGTATGGTATGACATTAAATCACGTTCTGAGCGTCCCCAAGACGATCTGGGAAAGCGAGATTTAATAGACATCTATAGTTTGCTGAATTTTGACTTGGACGTATCTGGCTGCACCAAAAAAGTACGGCTGATGTGGACTGCCGGAGTCCCGGATCTCGATCTATATGTAGGATAGTAAAACAACAGCCTTGAACTTCTTTGATGATTTCTGGAAATAGGATTTCAATCAAAAGTTTAAGTGTATTAAACCTTAGGGTAAGACCCTGTATTAGTATTCTTATTAAGGTTATCATCGGAAAGAGTAAAACTTTTCCAACATTGACACTCTGATGTCTTTATTCAGTGACCATATAATTTCAACATTGATTAAAAATTTGTTTTGTTAATCCAATCACTTCAAATTTGGAGATAACCCTATTGGAACGCTATTGGATATTGATGACACTGTTTCTTAAGATGATACTTTCTTCAGTAGTTATCCTGCTCTTCAGAGATCCTTTCCAAATTTTGAAAATCTGCAAGTTTTTGAGATATTGGGAAAAATCATACTTCTCATGTTTTTGTTTAACTACATTATTCATAACTTTCACACTAATTGAATGGAACTGTCCGATACTTAATGAAAATCCATGTTGAAACTAACTAATATTATTTTATTGTATGATTTTCACTATAAAGGATTATACAAAAATCGCAACACGTGTTCGCTATACAATAGCTTTCTCAAACATAAACTGAAGGTAACTTTTAAATTACTCTGAAATATTACCTACTTGTATGCCTATTTTTTAATGAATGAATCTACCTGAAAAGGCAAGTATGAATTTATTAACTATATGAATAAATTAAATTTCCGAAAGTACGGTAATTATACTAAACTTTTCTTACCTGGAAATAAACAGATTTAATAATGGTGAATTAGTCAGTTCAGTTTGATCGTTCATAAGATATTAGGAATTTTTGAATTTGTTTATTTCCATACTCTACAATAAGTAAGTTTCAAACCGATCTTTTGTAAATGGAGGGGCTTGAATTCATAGTTGAACTTATGTATTTCTGTGATTAAATGAGTGGCATAGTGAAATCTATTTTTCCAATCTGGAAACTATTTCTGTGGTTCTTTATGTGAGCTCTTAACGTTTTTTCAGTTTGACCTATTGACCTATATAAAATATGGGACATGACCTACATGATAATTTATACACTCCCGATTTTCCTGAAACTGAACTTTTCTTATTGTGCATGCCTAAGTAGTTGTTAGTTTAGAAAGCAATATTTGCACCTGTACTATGCAGAAAATCTGAAATAGTAGTAATTTAGATGTAACTTTTAGTTTACGTTTGATAATGCTATTTATTGTATAGCGAAACACGTGTCGCGTTTGTTATAGTGAAAATCATATAATAAACTGTATTAATTAGTTTTTACTTTCTCAATATTTGTTTGCTGCCTAATTTTGTTAAATTGTAAATTACTATGTCTAAAATTACGAATAGAAATTCACCGAAATCATAATTTTCTGTGTAATCAAATTTTGCGCAATGGTACTTGTGAACTATTGAATTTCCCAGTGAATTACTCTTTCTTCATTTTTGACACTTTCAACGATAGAAAAAATTATTCGTTACACTCCTCTCATTGATCATTTCCATTTCATTACTGTAGAACATTCACTCATTCAATGCCCGATTTATCAAAATATCGATGACCTATTCCCGATTTCACTGTTGACCTTTTTCTATAATCCGCCTCCCATACAAAAGATATAACTACTATAATTTCTACCTGTTCACTTTATAGGAGCCGTTACCCATAAAAAATTTCGTAATGCAAAAAGTGATGCACCTTTGAATATTTTCGAGGGCCAGTCATCTCAACAAAAGAGTTATGCAATGAAGGCAGAGAATTTTCTACTTGAATGACTCAGACGAATATAAGATGACTCTCATGTGGATCATTGGTAGTTAACATTCCATATTGGATCCTTTCAACATTCTCATGACGTATGTTTTGGGATGCTTCATTACTGAGAATCTGAACATTTCTTGATAACTATTTCAATAAAAAAAAGGTACTTTTTATCGGTTTAGTTTCTAAGTACCTACAAGTTACGTTTCTCCTCCTAAGCGTATATTTCACCTATAAAAGAATTGCCCTAAATATACCACGTCTCAGGAAGTTTTTATTGCACAAAAAAATAATCAGGTATCGAGAGCTGTAAATGTTTTTTAGGAAATATGAAATATTAACAGTTTCATCTTTATATTTTCCTAAATAGAGACAGTTTTGAAAAGAATTCTGATGTACATCAAGTAAATACTCGTTCTCAAAATCACTTTCATTTGTCAGTTTGTAAAAATAGAGTACATTTCTGCCCTCCTACCAATAATGGCATGCGTGCATTCAATAAATTACCAAATGAATTGAAAAACTGTTCTTTGTTATTGACTTTCGGAAAGTAACTGAAAAAATTTCTTGTTAACAATGGATATAGGTCATTCTTGCCCCCCAAATATGAGCTGTAGTCCTCGTGGTTGTGGTTCTCTTTCAATGAAAGAGCTTCATGTAGCAAAAACCGAATCGATCTCTTTACGAAACCCTTCATCCCTTGAAAGGATCTATTGCAGCTTAAGAAATAATTCAGATTCTGTGGAATAAGTTCTTCTTTACGAATCAGTAGACAGTTGTCCTGAATATCTTGCGAAGAAAATTGGATTAGATAATTTATAACACAGTTGCTACATGTAAAGCATTTTACAAGTATTGTTCATGACGAAGAATTTCGAGTACGAGGTTTCAACGATGAACAAACACACACAAACTCAAACACCTGTTCATGCAGCTCCAGTTACGTAAGACCAATTTCCTACAGTCTTTGAAGCCCATTAGATAGTCGTTAGGATAACAAGAAGATTGTTCCGAATTTTTGGGGCTCTTGTTGAATACTCTTCGTGAGCAGGAAAATAGTAGAATCAATACTCCTGAACGCTTTGGATTGAATGATTCCGTACAGTCTATCTCGTCGTGTGTTTGTAGATCTTCAGCTGGAAAAATCCTAGTTTACACTAGTTTACCTTGTAGTACATATTCAAGAGATAGTAAAAACGTATGTGACTTTCTTAAACTTCAACTAACGTTTCCTAATATGACTGACAACGAATCCGTGCAAAGCTCATTGTTAAATCATCTGAAAATAGAACTTTTAACGGGTGATGATCAACTGTATTGTCAAATATGCGTCAAACTAACTGACTATTATATCGAGGCCCCAGTCAGTCTGATAATAACACTGATGATCTTCAAACATGATTCAACCTCTGACGGAAGCACCAAACTCTTACGATGGTTCGGAATAGATGAAAACTTCAATCTAGCAAACCACTATTATGATCTTCATGCAGTCATTGGTTACTGTGATTTAGGCGTTGAATCTGGGCATTACTATGCATTGGTTAAAGACGAAACGGATTGGTTTGAGTTTGACGTTAGTCGTGTAACTGAATATTCTGGAATATCACGAATTTATTGGAGTCTCTGAAGACACTCTACATATTATTCTATAAAAGACATTGGCAGATCAAGATCTTCAGAAAATGTAAGTGACAATGCTCGATCTCGACGCCCCAGCACATCAACAACCGATGGAAATGTTGAGAAAGTGAAGAAAATTGTTATGAAGAGTCGAATCATCATTAGAGAAGTTGCTGTGGATGTGAGCATATCGGTTGGTTCACGACATGAAGTTTTTTCGAAAATTTTGGACACGAAGCGTTTGGCACCGAAGTTCGTTCGAAAATTGCTGAATTTTGACCAAAAAACCTGTCTTTTGAGCATCGCTCAGGAATTTGGTTATGAAATCGAAACCAAAGTCCATTCGTTCCAATGAAAGAGCCTACAGGAGCCAAGACCAGACTGAAGTTTGTAATATGATTTTCAAATTGTATTGAGTTATATTTTCATAACACTTTCTATAACTTTCTTGATTCTCATGCATCTTTGAGTCCAGGAACTTTTTATAATTGTTTACGCATTCCTTTTTCTTCTTAACCTATATTATTTCTCACATTTTTCAAGAAAATATATTCAGTAGTATCATCTATCAGTAACTTTCTTCAATAACCATCTCAAAATTTATCGAAATCCAATAAACCATATTCCCCACATTGTAAATCAAAAGTCAGTATTATGTTAAACGCACATTTCTACTATATGGAATATGTTATTTATTTTTTTTCATCTATGAGGAGAAAATTAACACACAGAATACATTTCCTATTACACCTTTTAGAAATTACCATAATTACCATCCCCAACAAATTTAAAAAATATGAATAACATTAATTGAAGTTGTTATCTCCAATCCAACTGCATCACTTTCAATAGAGAAAAGTAAATAATAAATTAACTTGATTTGGAATCCCATTTCACTTAGGAGAAAATCAGAATCGTTTCAAAATAATTTATGAAAATTTCCTTATTTATGAATATTTTCGTTGATATCGATATCAGAAGAAATTCAATACCATTTTTTATCAACAGAAAATTTGTTTTGATGATCAAAAAAAATTTGTCAAACCTGGCAATGTAACCTTTGTGATGGACTCATAATTCACTTATTTCACGTGAGTTATCACAAAAATAGTTCTGTTGAATTTCATTGCATTTTTGTGTCAAATTTCTGTTCTCTTCAACACATTTTGGAGATCTGGAAAGATCTATTTTGTTTATAACAGTATTCTGAATTTGTCATTGTTGATGTCACTTGTCATGCTAGTCAAGCCCATAGCCATATTATTTCCCTAAAATTGTGAGACAATATTTGTTTTTCTGGGATTTCTGAAATTTTTCTGGAATTCCACAATTCGACATTTTGACGACTGCTTATTATAATAGAAGGTTAAAAGGTAAGACCTCGTTAGTCCTTAGCTCGCATAAGTTTATCAATTTCTGAGAGTTGTCGTTCGTATGGGGGCGACAGCTGATTCACGGAAAAACATATTTTAAACAGAACAGAATATATCAGCTTGAGATATCAAATAATCGTAATATACTGTACTTATGGACTGAGAGTAACTTGAACTAATTGGTTTTCAGTGAGCAAAGAGTAGGTATTTGCATAATTCAATATATACTTAAATATTGAATTCACTGTTAAAATCAGCAAAATTCAAATATTTTCTAAGCACTGAGCACGTTCATAGAAGTGACGTTGGTTCGAAAAGTTACAAAACCTATCCAAAATTTGACTTGTGTATTTGCTGCAGTTACTTTTCCAACAAGCTGGTTGTATCTCCACATCACACGAGCCTATACAGCAATGGCTGGATAATACGCATACAAGCTCTTATTAAAGGGCCTGTCTAGTTACCTGGAATAACGCTCTCAGAAGTTTTCCATGAGAATACCTCAAATTCGAAAGGTACTCTCATGAACAACGTGGAGATGAGGTAATGGGGGGTTTTGAACAATGAATATTTTTGTTATTGTAACATTAGGTATTCAAAAAATAAATTATTTGTATGGAATTTATTTGTGAGGTTACATTAAGGTCAAATACTGAAGTTATTAACAATGCACCTTTCTATATAAGAATTCGTAATTGAAATTCATAACATTTGCATAACATTCAATTATAAACTCTTTATCAGATTAGTCTAGACCTGACATAACATGACTAGCATTCATTACAGGTGGTTTAACATTTTGTTTAAATTTGCTTTCAATAAATGAGTAAGTCTAACTAACAATGAAGAATTTTTGTGAAAATTGACGAATTTTCAAGACAATAGGAGTTTGAAAAACTCACTAGTGGATACACGCGCTATATCTTCAACACTTTCGATTTAAAATTATTTATGTTACTGGTACTTTGGATCTGAATGAAAATATTTAACAAACTTGTTTTCATTTAGGAAGTCAATAAATATTATAAGTGGAATTTGGAACTTCTGGCGTGAAATGAATCTATTGAAAAGACAGTTCTCTCATCAGATGTCTCTAGAGGTCTCCTGATGATGCTGATATGATTAGCGAAAAGCGCGTTGAAAGACACTATATTTGTTCTTGTGGAGAAAAAGTGTTTTCAATAAAATCAAAAAAATGTTACCATGATTTTCAATGGTGATGATCAAACTCAACTCAAAAATACGATTATTTTTGTTCTCGATTTCCAAAAATTTACTGTAATGTATGCTGAATGAAGTTACTTCGTCTTCATAATAAAAAAATGTATAACTCCATGCCGTACATCATGCCTATATATTTTATTAATTAACTTAGTCACGAACATGTCATCAGTTATGTGGTTCTAATAACCACATCAATTTCCTTATAAACTATCTACAATAATCTACATGTTTTATAAACATAAACCCAATTAGTGAATAAACATATTAATATTCATAAAACAAAATCGAAGTCATTGTATGTTTAACATTTTGAATACTTTGTCCCATATTATGACTACTGGATGTGGAAGCGACAACCGGTTTTTTCATGACTGATGGTGCTACATTTTTCATACACAGAATATTATTTACCTAATGGAGAGTAGTTATTTCTAGCACACCTGACGTGCTGAGCAGTCTAGTTGCCGACAAACAGAAACGAAGAATCCTCAAGTACAAATTACTCTTCTAGTGTCAAGAACCATTCTACGTAGTTATCAATAATCGTTCCTTTTGTTTCGGTAAACATTTTGGTGTCTGGTATATAATAGGCCAGTCAAATCCCAGGTGACTCGTTTTTTAAAATGCTCTTCTTCGACAGGAGGTTCATTCTTAATGGGTCATCTCAAATTGAATTATTTGAAATGTCAACACTAAAGATTCAAAACTTATTTTTATTACAATGTATAGTCAAGTTGTTGCAGAAACTGGACTTTACCAGTTGAAGAGACACATATTATGCTTTTACTATAATGTCATTTTGTTAAACGCATCCATAGAGTCAATTCGTTCATTCCCACCGATATGAGTTTCAATCAATTAAGAAGAGAATATTTTCAGAAGCGAGGTTTTTCCCAAAATAGTATCTTTCCTAAAGTATATTTCCATAAACTGATGGATGTAGCCGTTAGGTAGGAAATCACAATGAAGAAAAGAGAATTGAAACTTTCTATGTTTTTTAACGTTAACGTTACTGCAGTAACGTTAGTTACACATAAAAGTGGTAAAAAACATAGAAAGTTTCAATTCTCTTTTCTGCAAGTATATTTCATTTTCAAATAAATTGATAAAATATGCTTTAAAAGAGAATGAATTCATATCAAAAACATTTCTGAATTCTTCAACTATTATAAGAAAATAACCAGTCACCTAACAACCAGGTGGCTCTACAAACTAGAAACACCACCACCAATATCTCCAATCGTTTGAAAAAGAATGATAACTTATAATACATCATTGAAAAGGTAAAATCTGGTTCTATTCAAAACAGAAAGAATCCAATGTGGTGTCCATAAGAAAAAATAAAGTTGATGATGGTGGCCGGAAAACAAAACGTCGGATAGCAAATCTGAAAACACCATTATGTAGGAAGGGAAAAGTGGCATTGTGAAAGTGTGATTTATTTTCGAATCCTTCGAAAAATAAAGTAAGAAAAAATTAAAACTATTTTCCGAAATTTCCTGTTTTTCCGGATATCTTCGGATATACCTACTCGGAACTTCGGAACTTTCTCAACGGCATATTGTTAGTCAGGTAAATGCGCAACTTTGCCCGAATTCAACTATATTCATATCTCTCATAGTTTCCGAGATCCCAATGCTGAGTATCGAATTTGAAACACCCTGTACAAGGATAATCGCTATTTGGCCACATTCTGAGTTGAAAGTATCAGCGTACATTAATATTGAATTTGGTGAGAAATGATATACAGGGCTATTCAAATTCGTTTCTGTACATGGGGATCTCATAAACGATAAGAGATAGAGTGTCGGTTAAATTATGGAAAAGTTACGTATTTTAGAGACCTATTCAATGATGTGAAAAAATCGAATATAGCTCTTTTGATTCTGGAAATATACTGGAGAAACCAAAAAATCCCAAATTATTTTTTTGCCTATATCTTTTTTATTCACAGACATAATGAAAATCTGTTCACATTATGCTATTGGCACTTGATGTAGGCTATCAGAATATGTCCATGATTTTTTTATACAGGGTGTCATAGGGAGACGTGAAAGTTGCTATTATGTTTTTATTCAACTCTGTCAACCAATTTCCTGGGCCGTAATTCAAAAAGGAATAATTCATACAATCATAATCAAATATTACCCAAACATCCAGAAATATAAAATTTAATTTAATTTCTCAGTATGAAGTGAACGTCGGCGATACAAAAAATACAGGTCCGTTTTTAAAATTTCAAAGATGAGGGTGGCCCAAATCAGACGACACCCTATATAAAAGATTCATAGATATATTCTGATAGCTCACATCAAGTGCCAATAGCAAAATGTTGATAGATTTTTAGAATATCTGTGAATAAGGAAGATATAGGCAAAAAAATAATTTCGGATTTTTTGGTTTTTCCTGTATATCTCCACAACCAAAAGAGGTATTTTCGATTTTTTCACATCATTGAATAGGTTTCTAAAATACGCAACTTTGCCACAATTCAACTGACACTCTATCTCTTATCGTTTACGAGCCCTGTATATCAGAAGTGGAAAGTCCTCTTCGTTTCGTTCAGGTTGGAGCCTGGCTCTCTTACCCTTCCAACTGATGTTTGTTAGAGGGACAAACGGGTCATGACTGATGGTAGGATCGCGACATATCAGAAGTTCTGTTTCTTAAAAAAACAATTTTGGTCCAATATTCCACACCTGCATTTCAATTTTCTATATGCAAATTCGTAATCCACTAACGTGAAGCAAGATCAATATGGATTCTGAAAAAAGTATTTCCACATAAATGTTACTGATGGACCTTTTTACTGATACTGGGATAACTTCATAGGAGAAAGCTGTCTCGTTTGATATTTTTCACGATTATTTTGTCAGTAGTTTTTCCAAAGTCGAGTAAAAACGGTGGTCATGACATTACTAACATTTCTCATGAACTTGACAACATCCTAAAACTTATTCATATTGCATATATTCATATGTGATTATATTCTATATGTACTTTCAAGTGACTTGGCCCATTTGATTCCACCAAGAACGGTGCATATCAGAAATACGCATAGGACTGTGGCTGCTCATCGTTTTGAGGTTAAACTCAGTAAACCTCGAACTTAACTGTTCAAGAACTCTTTCATTTGGATAACTGCGTTCATGTGGAATAAACTTGATGGAAATGATTTTCCAAATGGATTCAATCTCGAGTAATTCAAATCCAATGAGATTCGCTGCTTTCCCATAGGCACCGATCTTAGAGCGACTTTATTTTCCTCTGGTGCATGAATTTTGTCGTTAAAAAAAATATTTTCTTCTTTCTCCTATAATTTCATGATTATAACTGTGCTTGAAGTTAGTCTAATGGTTAGTTCTGAAATTAAGGAGCATTTCATATTACGAAATGAAGATTTTTCGTTTGAAATTTTGTGAAAAATATCTCATTGAGTAGAACGTATTGAATAGTTATGTCGTATATTCATTCAATACTTTTTCCTTCTTTACAAAAATCATATACATGGTCGGAACGTACTTTGAAAAGGGGGATAAAAGTCGATATGTGACTTTCAATAAATTGATGGATGTAGCCGTTACTACGTTGTAGGAGATCATAATGAAAATAGAAATGAAAATTTCTATGTTTTTGCCACTTTTAATTGTAACTGCAGTGCAGTGGTAAAAAAACAAAAAAATTTTAATTTCTCATAGAAATTTTCATTTCTCCTTTCAGTAGTGACTTCATTGTCATTTTAGAAACTTCGATTTTCTTTCAAAACAGAAAAATTTAGGTATCACTTCCTGGTGAATAAACTTTTTTTTTTTCTAAAACTAACGGATAAATTTTTTTTTATTTCTGTAAAGTTTCAATATCTATGGGCTTGGCTTCTAAGTAACTTGACTATGCCTTAATATGCCGGCATATGATTTTCCAATATTATACTTCAATCTAACAAAATACTCTCTCAATAATCTTTTTGGAAACATAGCAAAGTGAAAATTGAATATCATGCTTCACCATCATAATGCTACTTAGTAGTTTATATTTGGTGCTTCGTGTATGGTTATATCGTTCAGAAGTGATAAATGTTTGTTCTCAATCTTCAATGCCTGATTTATTATGTTTGGTATACTTCCTGGATCTTCAGAAATGTTTACAAGAATACTGATGTTCGAATGTATCATAATTATGATTAAATTACAAATTATATGTCACAAATAATCAGTGAATATTTTTTAACCTCTTGATGATAAATACACAGTGCGATTCTGTACTTTTGGTGTGAGTTTGTTGTTGGAACAAGAAGAAAGCAATAAATATTGTTACGGATACAGATTATATTCTGCTAAAATCAATATTTATTAATTTTTTCTGATATCGAGGGCGATTGAAATTTGGCAGGTATGAAGTTATTTTTGGAACACATAATTTTTTTTATGAAACAAATGAAAAATGTGTGTTCCAAAGGCGCTTGTACCAAATGATCTCAGAAATTGAAAAATTTAATTGACATTAATTTTGTTAGTGAACATGAAAATAATTGTTACTAATTTCGTTCTTGACATTCCAGCAACTCGTGTTCAACTTCTTTGAACAGCTGAGCTGAGCTGAGCTGATTAACGGAAAAACAGATTTTAAACAGATTTTTTTTTTGTATGGGCATTCGAATATTTTACAGGTGTCATGCTATGATTTTCAGTTATCAATCGTGTCATGCAAATTTTTAGTTGTATAACAAAAATATCAGAGAGTGTCATACGTGATTTTTGTTAAAACTCTGATATACTGTTTGTGATATATTTATGCCACCGTCAGTCATAGATTTCTGTTTAGTATGGTGTTCTTTTCTTTTTGTTTTTTTTGCTTTTTTGGGGACTGGTAAAATCGAAGTAGAAAGGAATTTAACTGGGACTTCAGAAATAGTTGCTTAACTTTGTTTTTGGACGAACATTTCACTGTTATTATGAGATGAATCAATTTATTCATCTCTCAAATCTGCCTAAAAAAAAAATGTGAGATCAAGTGACTGTCAAGAATTACTCTTCAGGATGCAGTGTAGGATATAAAATCGACATCGAAGAAGAATCCTTAAGGCGCATATGTATTCGTAACGAATGTCCTTGAATTATAAAAATCTAAGATTCAAGACAAAATCAGGTTGATTCGACTATTCAATTCAACAGTGATTAATAGTATATTATTGAGATTGAGAAATGTTGCCATTACTCGTGAGATTGAAGTTTGTCGATGCTAGAAGACAAGCGTTATTCGAGTAAGTAATGACCATTTTTCGCAAGTAGACTACTATACTTTTCCTACGACTCATAACAAGAATATTTCAAAATGAGATTTATCCGTGAAGTATATTCCGAATGACAGTTATATTATTAAATTTCTTAACAAAGAGCAACCCAAAAGAAGTATAGAAAATAGTTTTTATTTTTGTTTTATTTCTGTTATATTCAATTTAATATGGTTGAATGGCTAAAATAAAATCGGCAGTCGGTGCAATTTCAACTCAATGCATAAGTATAACATAAAGGAATTTGAGTTACATTTTCTGATGGCAAAAACACAAGTGACAGTTTTCATGAGGATCTCATTTTCCATCCTTAAAGTTATGAATATTCATCAAATTTTGGCTCATGCAGCCAATAAACGGTAGTACCTAGGTACTGTATTTCTTCCAATGAGTGGAAGTCCGTTCACTTGAGTACAATTGTGTGTTTGAATGTTTTCATCCAATCAAACTAAAAATTAAATTACCAACTATAAGTCAATATTCGATATTTATTCAGATTTGATAGTGAGTGTGAATTGTAAAGGGTGTCAACTCATTTTCTAGAACAACAACAAGAAACCGTAATTTTGTTGTGCAAACACGAAAAAATGGTAGAGTAAATTTGGCAGATGACAGACATTTTTGAATACTGTTGATCATTAACAGTTGTTGGAAGCCTTGTACAGTATTGTCATTCGAGAAAATGCTTTGAAACTGTTTCAATCGTATTTGGACTCAAGAACAGTTCTACTGTTCTAGGGCCAATTCTCTTCGTGATTTATATAAACAGCTTATTCACCTTGCAAACATGTGGGCATATAATTAGCTCTGCTGACGATACGGCTATCGTTTATAGCGTAGATTCTTGGGACAACTTGAAAACTATCGTTGAAGAAGATTTCAGCTATCTGATAGATTGGTTTAGTCACAAACTACTCCCCATTAATTTTGAAAAATCTATGTTCCTACCGCTGAGCTGTTATGCTTCCAACTTGCCCAATTATGAAAAGTTATCTTTCCACAATCACGGAACTACTTTTGAAATTAGCACAATCGATCAAATCAAATACTTTGGTGTCACTGTTGACAGACACTTAAGATGGAATATACATGTTGACAACATAACAAATTCCCTCAGAAAATTGATATATAAATTCAGAGTATTACCAAAGATGATTGATATGTCTGAATTGATCACAACTTATTCTGCACTCGTTGAATTTAGGGTTTCGTATGGCATAATAGGCGGGGGAGGTGTACCTAGCACACATTGAAAAAAATTACAAACTTTACAAATGATCAAAATAAGATCGATATTACTCCACAAATCTCCTATATAATGAAACTATTTTTTTTTATATCAGACAGCTATTCTTTAACAAAATTTCAATACATCAATGCTAAAATAAAGATAGCCTGGTTATAGTATTGCATTCCTATCATACAAAAGCAAACGTAAACAAAAACTCAACTACACATATATCCTATAAAGCTATTGGGCAAAGATGTTACTCATACCTTGGAACGACTTTTCAACACCTTGAGTTCAAAACTCAGACAATCTCCTTTTTTATATTCAAAAAAAGTCTAAAGAAATACATCACGAGCGAAGATGCAATGAAAATACACGATCTTATTGATAAGAGAAATTCTCACCAATCATAACAGGAAATATATATGTGTAAATGTGTGTATTTGTGTATACAGGGGTGCGCAAAAGTCCGGAATTAAATTAATATATTTTAACCAGTATTTTAGGAAAAAAACGCTGAAACACGTCAGTTGATTTAACGTTGTACGCATTTTTTGGCAATAAAATGAAATATTTCTTTTTCAACCTCTTAGCTGCAACCCCCCCCCAACTTTTTTTTTTCAAATGCAAACCTATGTCGTGTATGGGCTCATTGAAGAGCTCGTAAGAAATGGAATCTGACCATACGCTCTATTTTTTTCACTCATGCGGTTACCACGAAATGAGAAAAAACTCTTTCAAAAGCAAAAAGTTAGAAATACCTACTTAGTGGTATCTACCAGTGAATTACCATTGCAAAAAACAAATGAGTGGTGATGATGTACATTGCTCAATAATTGCTAACGATCACCAGTACCTACTTTCTGAAAGTTTACAAATTTTGAGAACAGACCTACCGGGCCAGGCACCACAACAAATTTTATTGATTTATGTGTAAAACTGATGAACGTAATGTAGCATCAACATTCTGTGAATTTTATTTTTTCACCAGAAACTTACACATGAAACTTATTCCACCCCAAGCAATTGTTGACCAGTGTACTTCAAAGAGAGAAAAAAGTTGTTGCATTTTCTGTACCAAAATGAATGCCCTGATAAGAACTATTGTTGTGACTCAGTTTTAAAATTGTGGCATTTCTGGGTGAAACTGAAATGTTTAGTTTATTAGTTGGGTACCTTCAAAGTATTCTTTTTTAATTTGCTAAACAAAAATGGTATTCTCAGAGAGGCAGCGTATCGAAGTCTTGATATTGTTGGGATGTGGGGATAGAATGCGGAGTCAAAGTGAGGTGTGTATTTTATTTAATGCAAAATATCCGGAAAATCACATTTCCCAGGCTACTGTGAGTAATATCTTACACAAATTTGAAGAACATGGTACAGTGAAGGACTTGCCCAGAAGTGGCCGGCCACATGTTTTAGACGAAGATCAAAAATTGGACATTGCTGTATCTCTGCAGGAAGATCCACTTTTGTCAACGGTTTCATTAGCCCAAAACAATCCTGCGTCTAGACGTACAATTGGGAGGTTTTTGAAAAC
>WOGP01004080.1:0-14415 GCA_015342065.1 Leptinotarsa undecemlineata | reverse complement strand
ATCAATAATACAACTCTCACTTTGTTTCAACTTAACAACAAATAAATAATATATGTACAAAGAAACTCTTTCTCAGTTATCTCAAAAGTGCCAGTTTGTTCCATCATTTCCATAAAAGAGGATATATGCTTTTCCATACGTGTGAATCGTTGTATTTGTGCCACGCACCAGTATACGGGTGTCTGCAGTATGCTCTATAATGTCCTCTGTAAATAGTCTTACTGATACATATAGATTATAACAACAATTAACCACATTTTCTGCTGCAAATAAGTAGTCCTATTGATACATATAGATTATAAAAATAATTAACTACATTTTCTGCTGCAAAATTGTCCATATCCAATCCTTCTAGAGGAAATTCGATGACATCATTCAATTTGTCAATCTTTCCGTTGGAGATAATTTTTTTAAATAAATTACTAAAATATGGGGAAACTTGTGGATTGATAGGGACTTTGTGTATTTTCTCCTTTCCTTGCATTTCGAACACGTCGGTTTTTCATTTCCATCCAAAATTTCTTCTCTTGTAAACGAATCCAAGCATTGCCACACACTCAATTGGTAGGTTCTTTGTGGTATGGAGAGAGACAAATCCCAGAAAGGATCAAAGATTACTGATGAGTGCCCACAGTGTGTTTGTTTCATCGTGGATTTCAATTGACCAACGAAATTATCCACAATCTTAGAGTTATGCATCCTCAAATTTGTGAGCCATGCCTCTTGTGCTTTTTCGCTGTCGCTCAATTTTTCGTCAATTTTTGTTAAAATGGGTTTTGGTTTCTCATTGATTATATTAACGTCTCCATGTAAACCTTCTAAAAGATAACAAAGAAACTCCTGGGCATCTTGATGGAATAACCCATGAATCGAGGAGCAAAATTTTGAGTCAAAATTTTCAAGGAGGTTGCATTTACAACTTTATCAAATAAATCTTCTGACCACAACTCCTTGATGACTACTGCAAACGCTTTGATTAAAGCACCACCCATACTAGAAATACTAGTATCTTGATATATTCCATGAATTCATTCTTTTTCAAATATTCCAATAACCATCTCGTGTTTGATAAACATTGGATTACGGTGTTCATGAAACAGGTGTTACCAATATTTTTCAACCCATTTAACTGAACAATGTTTTGACTGAACAATTTATTTGGACAATTCGAAATATCTCTGAAATCTTTTTTAGAATTTTGCTGAATTTTACATTTCATTTCATGAGTTGTACTTTTATCTTAGGATATTTTATTTATTTTTCATTTTATATTTTGACAGCTATCATATTTCTAAAAATCATTGGAAGGAATAATGAAAACTGTATGAGAATGAATATACTCTTGCTGCTTTATTTCTGACGTTGCTAGATTGGAACAACACAAAACTCATTAAAGTATGTTAGGAAATAATATTGTTATTCAACATGAATATAATTCTAAAAATGTTTTCGGGTACATAAAACACTGGTATTTTCGTTAAAATTTATATTTGTCCAATCGATTAGTGAAGTACTACACACAAAACCTGTGGAAAAGTGCGAACAGTAAAATCGGCTGAAAGTTACTATAATAGATCAGAAAACTAGTAGCTTCTTGTCGAATATTCTTAATATTCATTAGAAATGAAAGATAATGTTTTTATGGTTATGTTTTTTCAAACATACTTCAGAGAATTCGTGTCTACAACGATAATAAAATGCAGCATACTACGTTTTCAACCCATTCGTGCAGGGTCCCAGGCTTTGGAAACTATTTTAAACTTCTACCAGTTATTTCTGTAGAATAACAAGTTTTCCAGTTTCATTTATCTCATTGATGATAGAAATATATCTGATTCATAACCTTTCTAGAAATCTTTCAGTTTTTTTTATATTACATCCTGGAGTAATACTACACAGGCGTTGATAATGTTAAAACAATAAACTGTCAATCAATGAATTTCAGTACGAGGAAGTAAATGGGGACGATTGTTGGGGTCAGCCAGTTTAGACTCAAGTTCAGAAACGTCTACAGCACCCCAAGGTTTCACTAGAAGTTTAAGTGCAAAGGATCCTAAAGACAGGCCGAGCTCATCATCATCAGGTGGATCGGCAAGTCAACCACCAGGATCTGGTAACAAAATTTTTCCAAAGTTACAGAAAGTTTCGTCCACCTCAAGCCCTGGAATAACTAGACAAGATACGATAGATGAGATGGTAGAAGTAGAACAGCTACATTCCAGAAATTTATCTCTGAGAAAGATGCAGAGCTATGACTGTGGACTGAGAGATCCATCAACTGCTTCAATGTATCAAACATCCGTCCCTGAAATAATTGCTCCTTCGGAGTACAAAGAACTTATGACCAATCTCATGGATTTCAAGGTAAGTTCAATAGAATTATAGTGAATTATAGCTGTATCTGCACGACAGCATTATGTTTTCTTGATTAGGTTTAATTCATCACCAAGGTAACTTTCACTGCGAATGAAATATATTTAATTTTTATTAGATGATTATCAATTATCTAAATGAATTTAGAACGAAATGGTTAAGACTTTCGCGGTCGATGTTTTCAGTGTCAATATTTTCCGGGTTTGAAGGCCGTGAATTTTTGGCGCTAGCGCTAGTAGCTACCTTCTTGTGCACTTTATACATCCTGAGTTAATCTCTCAGATGACTGGATATAACGGTAACGCCAATTGATGTTAAATACTCAGAGAGTTTGGTGTACTAATACCTGTACTTGGCTTAGGTATATCACGTAAAGCATGTTTATGTTGATTCAGGTATTCTGTTGTGAAAATACCTCTACCTGAATTTGGTAAATTGTCAATAACGTTCGTTGACCCTTTTCTACCTGCCGTCATCATCATGCTGCTATTCTTGACCTTCTTAGAATGGTATTCCACATTCGATTGAGATTCACAGCTTTTTCTTTTCTGTTGAAATCATCCGTGTGTTTGTGGATTTATATTGCCTCCCGTACAAATCGGTTATGATATCCCTGATTGGGGGCAATGAGTTCCATGTTTTTAAACTAAATGCGTGATCTGTCACAGCTGATTTGTCCGTTAGGCCTAGTCTGTAGTTTCTTATATGCTCCTTCGGCCTTGTTCCCATGAATAATTTGGTGGTTCCGATACATACCTTCCCACTAGTGCAATATATGCAATAAACCCCTACTCCTGGTAGTGGATCCCTTTTGTCATCATCAGATCTGAGGTTTCGTTGTAGCTTCTTGGAGGGTTTGAAAACCGTTTTAATATTGAGCTGTGTCAATCTCGGGTACACTGTATCCAAGATCGACAGAAGCATGAAACTAAAGAGTAATACGGATGAAAATATGAAGAAGAAGGAAGAAGAAGTTGTTGGGGAAACAACATCAAAACGGTTTTCAAACCCGTCAAGAAGATACAGCAAAGCTGCAGGTCAGCGTAAAAAGTTCAAGAATAGTAAACAGCAGGACGACAAGTAGGAAAGGGTCAACGAACGTTATTGAAAATTTACCAAATCCAGGTACAGGTATTATCACACCAGACTACCTGTATCAACATAAACAAACTTAACGTATTTTACCTGAGTCAGATACAGGTATTAGCACCCCAAGTTACTTGAGGAGTCAACATAAATACGCGGTATGCAGGCTTAATATCTAGTCATCGGAGATATTCTCTCAGGATGTATAAACCTCTGGAAAAACCAGCCACATGTGCCTGTAAAATGTCAGAAACAAATTCCAAAATTTCACGGCCTTCAAACCCGGAAAATAGTGACACTATAAACTTAACACGTCCTCTCTTTACCTTTTCCCGTCAACCCTTCCGATCTGCACTCGGTTACTCTTCAAATCACTCTTACCCGAACTATCAGCTGAAACATAGAAAAATGTAAAAGTATTTTGAGGAAATGAAAATAATAATAAGGAGACATGTATATGTACCATGTACCATATTAATGAACCTCTTCTTCTTTCAATTCCATCACAAACCAACTAGTGAACTGAAAACTGGTTATAGTTTGCATATCGCTTTCCTTCGGGTTGCAATTTTTCAGTAGATCTATTTCTGGGAAACTGGATAAATGTATTTCATTGCTGGATTTGATGCGGTTCAAGACTCCGATTCTTCTGACATTAAAATATACAAAATACATTCTCAGTAACTTGACATACATAAACCTCAAGCTGTTGAACTTGTTATTGAAATATATTTTTCTTTTGAAAAATTCTAACATATACAGACAAATTATCACGCTATTCAGTATATGAATTGAATAGTTTGAGATTGGGAAAGTAAAAATAATTTTTCACGTGAAAAAAACTTACTGATTTTAGTAAAATAGTTTATTTTTCAGAATGACCGTTCAATTACTACAAGACCCTACTGAAACTATAAGCATTTTCCAGTTTCTCATGTTCACCTTCCGTTACTGAAAATATCAGATTTTTATTTTTCATACATCCTTTTCTTCTCTATATGTGAATTATTCATTGTATTATACGAAGCTGTGACGATATCATTTCTTGTATCATCATCACAGTACCTATATATTTCACTGTTGTACATTGTTTATATTAGGAAAAAACAATATAGAAAAGATCAAAAGAAAGTTTAACCTATTCATCCAAGTGAACATGTGAGAAATATATAAAGTATTGATAATGTTCATTGATAACCCGACAATGATGTATGAAGTAAATATTATTGCAATTCCTTCATTATTATCACTGAATTTATCGTAGAAATGTTCTGATATTTCTCATTGTCGTATCGATTATAAATTATCTGGACCTCTTTGAAAACATTTAGAGTTATTTTTTTGCGGTCTCTTGAATTAGGTCATCTTCTGGCACTCCTCAAGGAGTGCTCACCACTACCTGTGTAACATTTACTGACTTACGATGATTGAAAAAACTGAAACTTCATTCTACAAATGAAGTCAAACGTTCTTTCCAATAAAATATATTCGAAAGAAACACTCATCAAGGGAACAAAAATAAATAAACTTAAGAACTGACATGAAACTCAACAGGACATAACTTCACTTTATTCCTCCCATACCTCTCGATCTGCCCTCAGACAGTCTTAAAATTACACTATCCGGAACTATCAACTTCCCGTAGTTCTCTACTTACCTCATACTTTCAATTTCAGTTTGACAATGACTCCTGGTAAATGACTGAATAATTTGATGGATGCATGAAATTCTTCAACAAAACTTACCAATAACTTTATTGATTTGAATTTCTATTTTTACAAAATAATAATAATTATAGCTGAGAAATAGGTGCATTTGCCTATTATCAATAAATAATTTTTTTTAATGAGAGTTTCGACTTTCTAATTCCACATCCTAATACAAAAAAAATGTGAAAATCTTCTAAAGAAACAAAGTAAACAATCAGTTTCAAAAAAGTTATTCCCCTACAAAGAAGTGTAGATCGTGCAAAGTAGTAACTTTCAGATACAAAATTGAAGAAAAAGCCTTCTTGAAACAACTACTTTCATATAAACATTGAACTACACTAAAGAAAAATACTTTCGAAACAAATACCTTTATGGAATTGAATCAGGATATGGAATTCACAGGATTGCTACACAATATAGTAAACGAAAGAAGTAAATTTCACTTACATGGAACACTGTCATCCTCAGTGGTAGACTCCCAATGTTTCGCCATGACTTACTTGCCTTATCAGCTTTACAGTACCAAATATGGTTAACATTATGAGAAAAATCACTCAATACTCATGTTACCGATGACAGTACGTGATGATATTCATTCACTTATTTGATTGAATCCCAGCCATCGGAATCTTCTTTGAATTGAAAAAAGTATATTTTTAGGGATCAATTTTGGGAAAGAAAGGATTGGACTCTACTTCTTCATCTTTATACAAAATATTTTGTGGGAATCTTTCAAAGAAAGAAAGAAAGCATTCAATTTCAAATAAGTTAACTCTATACAGAGATGTGTAGATCATACAATGACATAACTTTCACACACAAACTGGAAAACAGCTCTCTTGAAACAGCTAGTCCAAATAGTGGTACTTGTCAAGATCACATTTTTGTCAAAAGTGGTACCTATCTTAAAAATTGATTCTTTGAATCGAGTATAACCGATCACTACACAATTGCCATAATGCTTGATTTGGATGGGGCACAGATCGATGAAGAAACGGGAACAAAAAA
Source organism: Leptinotarsa undecemlineata (assembly GCA_015342065.1). Lineage (NCBI taxonomy): Eukaryota > Metazoa > Arthropoda > Insecta > Coleoptera > Chrysomelidae > Leptinotarsa > Leptinotarsa undecemlineata. The sequence continues at coordinate 8,239 of WOGP01004080.1, read as the reverse complement.
TTCACGAATTACAAAAAACCTAAAAATGACCTACTGACAGAAATCTAGGAAAATATATATGAAATAGAACAGGCCGATAATGCTGCAACAATATTTATGAATAGATGATATCTTATTGAAAAAATACAATATTAACTAAACTTAAGAAAAAATATAAAGAAAAAATCTTGGATTACTCCAGAGTTAACAGAGCTCATAAATATAAAAAACAAAAAGTATCAAATTCTACTAAAATATCCCGAAAAAAAACACTCAAAGAAGAATTTAATTTGATAAAAAAATAAGTTAAATAAGTTACTGAAAGCTGCCAACAAAAAATATACTTAAAAAATAATAAATAACAGTAAAATCTTGAAAGAACTATGGAAATGTGTCGATGAGATATGCAATAAATCTAGACCTGAAACGAAAATACCGATTATTCAATCGGAGAATGGCGCAGTGTTTAAAAAAATTAGAAATTTGCAACAATTTTAATGAGTACTATGCAAATTTTGGTCGATAATATGCCCTTAAAATTGAAGAATAAGCTAATTCCAATTACAATAAACACATATTAGAGATTTCAATGTCAGAAACTAATGAAGATGAGGTTTACAAAGTTGTTATGGAATCAAAACAAAATAAACCTCTCATGTCATGATCATGATGGAATTGGTTCAGAAATGCTGAAATTGATTGTCAACGAAATATTTACAGGAAGACTGCTTTCCCAAAATATTTAAAATTGAAATAATTAAACCACTTTTCAAAAGTGGAGACAAAACAATAATGGATAACTATAGGCCTGTATCACTAATCTCAAACGTAGCCAAAGTAATAGAGAAAATCCAAAAAAGTAGATAAGTGAGTTTTACTAGAAAATTCAAATTAGTATCAGCAATACAGACTCAAGGAGAGAAGATTAACGGAAGATGCAATACAAAATCTAACAACTGCCATTTATGAATAAGATCTTTACAAAACAATTCCAGCGATGTGCATCTTCGTTGATCTTTCCAAAGCTTTTGATGCCGCCAGTCATACAAAACTCCTGGGAAAATTAGAGAACTATGGAATACGAGGGAAAGCTTTCGAAATCTATTGATGTAACCGAGCATAGAAAATCGATATCGAAGTAATTTCGAATTATCCCAAAATTATTACTTATGGTGTTGCGCAAAGAATGGTTCTACGACCAATCCTGTTTACAATATATCTAAATAAACTGCTACAGATACCAACAAAAGGTAAAATTTTGGGGTTTGCTGACGATACGGCTGTCTTTTATACCAACCCTTCATGGAACCAACTAAAAACGTCTGCAGAAAAAAATTCATAGAGATTGGATAATGGTTCTGTCACAATAAACTCACGATCAATTTCGAAAAAACTAAATATTTAACCTTCACATCTCATTGCACTACATTACCCTATATGGAAAACTTAAATATAGGAAACAATAATCGTTAATAAAATATCTATGTATGTATTTAGATAGGCATTTTTCATGGCACCTACAAATGAAAAAAATAATCAGAAAGTTGAGAGGTACACTTTCTAAATTCAATAACCCAAAAAACTTTCTTGACATTCAGCAACGTTGTACTTCGCACTTGTCCAATACCAACTATCCTATGTTATAATGAGTTGGGAAGTAGTGAATGATTGTTATCTTAGGAATCTAAATGTCATACAAAAATGAATACTGAAGATTATATTCAATAAAAAACCCGTGTATATATGTAATACTCCACAACTTTTTTGTATGAGCATACTCAGTAATGTGAAAAAAGGAAACATCAAACTAGAACCAATTATTTACTCCTACAATAAAAGAAAAACATATCCTGGACCACGCTCAAACCAAATATTATTAGAAAAAATAAAAACTATCAACAGTTCTTACATGTTTGAAAGAGAAGTAAAGAAATTCATTCTGAATACCGAAATAGTTTTTTTTCTGACATTATCAATCAAACTATTCCAAACAGAAATTTAACCTAAGAAATTATTGAGTAGACTAAAAAAACTATGTAGTCTGTCTATAACTACTGTTTCTGTTATTAAGGTTATTGACTGATTGATAACTGATTATTTTTCAATGTTATATTAAGTTTTTATACACTTAATTCAAAATATACTCTCATCACGAACAAGCAATAGATTTCCATGACTTTTATGATTATATTATCGATAGCACTCTCTCTATGTAATTTATATCAGATTATGCAACAATAAACATATCATTATTATTGCCAAACAATATAGTGAATGAAAGAGGTAAAATTTCACTTACATGGAACTCATTTTTCATCCACCTTTCTGGAATATTCCTATTGGGTGCATTTTCCTGCAATATGGTGGATCTCTATGTCTTCTCAAAACCATGCTAGAGTCTGATGAAATGTCCAATTATAATTCTTCGCTAACAGCACATAATTTCTTCATTCAGAACAAACACCATTATCTCCGGAAATATGTAAGTAGCCAACTATAAATATATTCTTTGTTGAAGTCTCCCAAACGTAATTATTACTTTTGTGACTGTTACGTTTAAATTTATGTTACTTTCAAATTGTTTTTTTTCCTTTCTTTGGAAGATTCCCTTATCCTCTTTTTTTGTATCGAGATGGAGTAGTAAAAAGCCAAAAACTTTCTTTCCCAAAAATTAATCACTCCTAAAAAAATATAACCCCTTCAATACAAGTTTGTTTTTGTTCTGGTGTGGAAAAAGAGTTTGCTTCAGATTTCATCGAGAATAAAAAAGAAAGAGCTAGATTGGTAGTGGTGAACTCGCAACCGTATAATGAAGCTACACTAAAAGAACTACCCCATCAGACAATAGAACAGATTAATAATAATAATAATATAACCTTGTTCACAGAAAATAAATACAAATACAGATAAGTTACAACATAGAATGAATGAATAAAGCGATTTTAGAATAGGTGCCAAGCACTTGTTTCCCATAAAAATTGACGTATATGTATGAATGGTATTATGTACAAAATGACAAAATTAAAAATAGTATAAAAATTTATGAAATGTGATAATTTAAACAAGTTAAGAATGAGTGTGTATTTAAATAAATAAGTCAAGCATCATAAAGAATACACAATGCAATAATAATAATAATATTAATAACTTTGTTCACTTAACAGATAGCTGTACAGAATACAAAATATATATACATTTTAAAATAATTATTAAATGAATAAGTCAGTAAAAAACGATAAGTACCCAAGTACTTGTTTCGTTATAGCAAAAAACATAGATGAAATTGAATTTAAATAGATCTATAAGAATTATAACGAATTTTCAATGAAGTTATATAATAAAATAACAGGTAGGCATATAAACATTGTAATGAAATTTTAATATAGTAATATGATTTTAAAAAATGCAATGAGTAAGGAGAATTTCATCTGCGAAAGATGCGTTAAGCTCAGTCGTTGAAGCTGTGTCAAGTTCTGGTAAGTATTTGAGAATAAAATCTTTTTTCACCATGTTTTTTAATTCATCCCAAGTATACGTCTGATGAAATATTGTAGTATCATCGACGTATCCAATTACTCTTCTTGCACTGTTCAGTTCAAACACATAGTTGACATAAAGGTTGAAAGGAACAGGACCAAGAACAGTACCTTGAGGTATACCACATTTAAAATATTGCAGTTCACCCGGGTCATCACCTATTTTCACTACTTATTTTCTTTTTTCTCAATAACTACTCAGAATATTGAGACATTTTCCTCGAATTCCTTTCCTTTCTAATGTTTGTACTAATATAGAGTGGTCCGCAGTATCGAAGGCCTTGCTAAGGTCAATGAAGAGACATAAACAAGGCTTTCCATTTTCTAGAGCTTTATGAATTTCATTTGTTAACTCCATTAGAGCATCTTCTATGGAAGTTCGTTCTATGAAACCAAATTGTTTTTCAGACATTAAATGATATTTGTTAATGAAGTTTACTAATCTTTCAATAAATTGATGGATGAAGTTACTACGTGGTAGGAAATCATAATGAAGAAAAGAGATTTGAAACTTTCTATGTTTTTTACCATCCAGGCAGTCATAAATTAGCAGGTCATTCTCACAATGCTAACAATCTAGCTAGGGAAAATGATAATATTGCATAGATAGGCCACAATAATGGTTTCAACGCATATACCGCTCAAACTCACAGATTAATATACCACCAGATCAAACAATCATAAATCAAGAAATGGGTAACTCTAACATATTTTGGTACAAGAACAGAAATAATTGCAGGTTTTCTCAGAAAAAACAATGTGGAAGTGGCATTCAGACCACATGCCAGGTTATCTGATTTCTTTTTCAATTCTAAAGATAAGGTGGACAAGATGGCGAAATCTGGAGTTTATAAACTTGAGTGTCCGGAGTGTAATAGTGTTTATGTGGGACAATATGGTCGAAATTTCCAAAAACGGTATGCTGAACATGAAGGGTCCTTCAGACTAGAAAAAAAATGATTTGACGTTTTCAAACTATTCCGTGGCATGCAACCACAAGTTTTCGAATCTAAACGATACGGAAATTTTGCACTATGCAAGGAAATATAACAAACTCAATTATTTAGAATCCTTGAAAATTCACAGGCATAAACATTGCGGGTGCAACCTGTTAAATGATCAAATCGATTTAGTTTACTCAACGGTTTTCAAATTGGCACATCCGCATTCTTAACTGTAAATTCAGGTACCTCACACCAAGTACCTCTATTAGTGCCTACAGGGGTAGTATATAAGAGCTAATGTAATGAACCATTGTTAGTTTATTGTATAACAAAATGGTTTGGACTTTCACGGCTGAGGTTTTCAGTGTCATTGCTTTTCGAGTTTGAAAGCCATGGATTTTTGGAATTTCTTCCTGACGTTTCGCTGGCGGGAGTGGGTAGCTTCTTCAGAGGTTTAACCATCATGGCTTGCTGTCCGATGACTACCTTTTAGGCTTCGTAAAGCGTATTTATGCCTTGGATAGGATTCACCATCGAGATTGAGCAAGGCCAAAGGATAGCTTTCCTAGATGTACCAGCAGAACGATGTGGTACCAGATTAACCCACAAAGTGTATCGAAAACCCACACACACAAATAGATACTTGCACGCACTATCGAACCACAATCCTAGCCAAAAGAGAGGAGTCATCTCAACTGTAACGGAACTGGTTCGGAGAATATATGAACCAGAACATCTGGAGAGAGAACTGAAATACCTTGCCTCAGAGATCAGGAAAGCTATGAAACCGAAGAGCACCACGGTTCAAAAAGGGAAAAAGGATCAGATGGTTGCCGTTTATCCCTAGGGTCACGGACAGAACTGGAACTCTATTGGGCAAACACGACATCGAAACAGTCTTGAAACCCACGAGGAAGATACAACAAAGCCTCAGGTCGGCTAAAGACAAAAGAGACCAATTATCAGCAGCGGGGGAACCCCATTTTGAGGAATTCTAGAATAACGAACAGGACAACAGGCAGCAAGGTTGTTGATGTTCGAGGTTCAAGTGCAGGTACAAGTCCAGATACAAGCTCAGGTACAAATACAACTGATTACCTGAAAAGGCATAAATACGGTTTATGAAGCCTAAAAGATAGTCATCAAACAGCAAGCCATGATGGTTAAACCTCTGAAGAAGCTAGCCACTCGCGCCAGCGAAACGTCAGGAAGAAATTCCAAAAATCCACGGCTTTTAAACTCGAAAAGCAATGACACTTTATTGTATAAGTTTGAAAATGTCCTTATAGGACGAAACTGCAGTAACGTTAGTTACGAATAGAAAGTTTCAATTCTCTTTTCTTCTTTAATAACCTTCCTTTTGTGAATTTTTCCATGATTTTCGATAAATGCTTGATCAGATATTTTGGTCTGTAATTAGTGACAGAGATTTGTGGACAAAAGTTGACTCAAGTTTGGGTTTCCGATAAAATTGCAGTTGCAAACCAGACTATAAATTTCTTCAGCATCTCCAGCGGTCGCGAGCAACCAGTCCAAGTTCAAGGCGATTCGTTGCCATTTCATTATCGAATGCATTTCGACAAATTGCATTCGAAACCTTTTTTGCGCCTTTTTGGGTCCGCTTCTGGGTGCTCGCACGCGAAACAAATTCGATTTTGCTTTGTTTCTTCGACTGCTGGTGGCTTCTTTGCTGGTTTTCTGCCACCTATAAGAATCGATCATCGTGAAGAATCACGCATTTGTACGTTTGATGGCCAGCCGAAGAAGTGGTTTGTTTGGTCAGGTTTTTCAGGTGTTGGTTTTTTCGACTTCCAGTGGACTCGTGCAGGATTTTGGAGTTTGTGATTAGAAGGTATGACGTTACTGATTGTAGGCGAATAGATACCTGAATGGGTGTATTGGGGTGGTTTTGAATTTTCCACAATTATTGAGAAATAAATGAATCTAAATCAACTGGGAGTCTGCTAAAGTGTAATAAAGAGTAAACTGAAAAGGTACACCAGCAAGTAACTAAGTAAATATCGACTTTTCTTGAGTAATTTCACCTTCCAGAAAAATTTGAATCAGTGACTTGTGAACGTTTTTCCTAAATGAATAAATAATATTTCAAAAACTAAAAAAAAAACGCTTTAATAGCAACACAAAATAAAAAATAATTAGAAACTAATTTAAGATTGTGTTCAATATCGATAATGAGTCCTATATCTTGATATAACTGATTACTTTTAATGAATCTGAAATCAGAATAAATATTAGAATATTTACAAAAAAAAATTATTTTATTTATTTATTTATTTATTTATTCACGGCAATGCCTATTTTTATGAAATAATTAACAAGTTCACACATCTATATTTAACAGTAATCTAAGCTAGGTTTAAGTAAAAAATATATACAGGGCTATTCAAATTCGTTTCTATACATGGGGATCTCGTAAACGATTAGAGATAGAGTGTTGGTTAAATTGTGGCAAAGTTGCGTATTTTAGATGCCTATTCAATGATTCAAAAAAAATCGAATAAAGCTCTGTTGGTTCTGGAGATATACAGAAAAAACCAAAAAATCCCAAATGATGTTTTGCCTATATTTTCTTTATGCGCAGACATATTGACATATTGATATTATCTAATCGATAATATTCGATTAGAATTGTGTGAATTATTCCCTTTTAAATTACGGCCCTGGAAATTGGTTGACTGAGTTGCATAAAAATATTATAGCAACTTTCACGTCTCCCTATGTACCGTGGAGTTTTTCGAGAGTTTTTTATCATTTTAGGTACCTATTCATACTTTTTTCATTGCTCTGAGCGTTTTCTACAATGAACTTCGAATAAGAAAACCTTTTATGATTATTTCAAACATATCTACATCGAAAACAAGTAGAAAAAGAAATGATAGCAATAATAACATCCGAAACGAACCCTATAATTGCAATTAAAATTGAAATGAAGTAATTTATATAGGTACCCAAAAAAATTATTGGGGCAATAAATATTCGAATTGGAATTCTTCCATTTTGAGACATCTTTTAACTTGGTTTTTCATATTATTTATTGCCCTTTATACACTTATTTGCTGCATCATTGCGAAATCATTCAAAATCCTCAAGCTCGAGTCTTCCACATTTTCTATATCTCTGCCAGCGTAAATCCTATTTTTCAATTTCCCCAATAGCCCAAAATAGTAAGATCTGGTGATCTTGCAGACCATTTTATTGTCCCATATATCTGTCTCGAAATGGAAGGACTCCAATTCGAACATTTATTGCACATTAATTTTTTTGTGTATACAAATTACTTACTTCATTTCCATTTTTATTATAATTATAGTGTTCGTTTCGGATGTTATTATTGCTACCATTTTTTTTCTGCTCATCAAAACACATATAATATATTTTTCTTGTAGATATCTTTCAAGCAATCATAAAAGGTTTTCTTATTCGAAGTTCATTGTTGAAAACGCTCAGAGGAATGGAAAAAATAAGAATAGGTACCAAAAAATGAAAGAAAACTCTTGAAAAACTCTACGATACATAGGGTGAAAATTGCTATTGTGTTGCTCAGTCAACCGATTTTCAAGGCCATAATTTAAAATGGAATAATTCACACAATTATATTCGAATATTACCGAAACATCCCGAAATATAAAACTGAATTTAATTTCTCAGTATGAAATGAACATCTACGATCCAAAAACTACAACAAAAAATACAGGTCCGTATTTAAAAAATCAAAGATGGAGGTGTCCCACGTCAGATGACACACTGTATAAAATATTC
>WOGP01004079.1:0-14415 GCA_015342065.1 Leptinotarsa undecemlineata | reverse complement strand
GGGAGTGACCCTATACAGTGTCATCATTAAAGTGCGCACCATATGGGAAACTTATTTTCGAAAAGTTTCAATGAAATTTAACTATGGCACTTGTTTGTGCTTTAAATTTAACTGCGACCCACTGACGTTCTGTGTTTGTCAAATTGAACTTTTTTTTCGAAAAAAATTTAACCATTGTACCATTGGCGAGTGCTGTGCAAATATAAATTCCCGATTTATTAAAAATTCAGTTACAGATGTCGGTAGAAGGACCATAATCTGTATTGAACGTGGAGGACGACATACTGAAATGTAGACTATAAATGTTTGACAATCTCATTCAGATCAATAAGTAATTTTTTGTACCCATTTGTATTTTCTATAATATCATTGTTGTTTGAAATTTAAAATAATAATAAGAGTTCTATTGAAATTATTTGAATTTTTTTTAGTTGTCTCTGCTTTTTCGAAATCAAAGGTTTGTTTGAGAAAATAGCCAAGTGATTGAAACTTTGCACCAGTTATGTTAAATTTTTTATAGCAAATTTTTAATTTCTCTCTAAAAATGTATGTATGAGTAAAAATGTATCAGAAAAGTTGAACTTCATGATGAGTTTGTTATATATATATGAATTTATGACAATTAACCGAACTTGTTTTTTAAAATAAAGGGGATATCTGTCAAAAATAAGCAAAACGTTAATTTTGTCGTAGTTGCATAAAATTTGGCATATGGATATAAAATTGCCGTACACAACTTTCTCAAGTAACTTTTTGTTAAATTCAATATAGAAATGCACTTTTTCAATTTTTTTCAAAAAAAAAGTTGAATTTGACAAACACTGAACGTCGGTAGGTCGCAGTTGGCCGCATTGTTTTAAGTTAAATTTAAAAGATAAACAAGTGCCGAAGTTAAACTTCATTGAAACTTTTCTAAAAAAAGTTTCCCATATGGTGCGTACATTAATGGCGACACTATATTTCAAAATAATTTTGGAATATGCTCCTCTTGGACCCACATATGACTGTACTGAATGTTTTCCCTCAACTCTCTTCATTTCTGGTAGAAATACCGAGGCGAATGTGGTGGGCCACCCTGTATAATGGCTGTGATGATCGTGTAGTCATCAATAATCTTTCATTCCACTAATTGAATAAAAACAATTGGCGTACAACTTTTATTGATTAAAATTAGTTTCATGGTATGATGTGAATCCCTATCCTGTTAAGTCAGGTTCACTTCACATGCAGATTTTATTATTTCAGAACCCGTCGTTTCAGATATGTGCGCATTTTCTGGCGGATGTGACTCATCTTGATCTGATGATGGTCATGTGTAGTGAGATCGTAGTAAGTGACCCCTATAAAACCAGCAACGAAAAGCACAACTCGACCGGAACATCCGCTGGATTCTACGACAGACTAGATGTAAACAATTGTGCCACTTGCCGTTGCATATTCAGTGCCGTACTTGCATTGAAGAATTTGAGAAAAAATGAAAATTTTTCCATGAAAATTCATAATTTTTTAACGGAATTCCTTACGTAGAATTGTACAGCCTGTCAAATCTAGGAAGCAACTTCGGATCTCCATTCTTAAGGACAATCTTGTAGTATCGACTCCGCTAAAGTAAGTAAAGTTGGTTGTACTGCATATGAAGTGGAAGCGGCTGTAACTATACTGTTGTCTACCCATCTAGCTAAAATGATACCATCTTTAGCAATACAGTGATCAAATGTTCATCTCGGTGCTATTTTCAGTTCTGCCTTCAATTTGAGAGGACACTGTTTTGGAATCCGGTTGTTTCTTATGGTGCCCGTTCCAGCATATCCATTTATTCGTAAAAATTGAAAAGCTGTATGCTTGTGAAAAGATTATCTAGGTAGAATTTATAGGGAAGATTTTTATGAGGTAAGTCTCGTAACATAGCAACAAACGGAGCAGCCGCCTTTCCAAAAGCTCGCTCATCTTTCTCGTTTCCAACGAATCTTTTACCTTGATATACCTCGAAATTTATGAGGTAACCCTCTTTTGTATTCATACTCCAAACTTTGTAGCCGAATCGTATGGGCTTACCACGTATAAATTGTTTGCACCCATGGTGCCCATAATATTTTATCATTGATTCGTCATAATCAATATGCTGTTCGGGTACAAAATTCTGTAAACAATTTTTTTTATCCTCTCAATCATTGGTCTAAGTTTCCATAACTTATCTTCCTTATTTATCTGCGTGTTATCAGCACAATGCAGAAATCGCATTATTTGAAAAAAACGATCTCGCCTCATCGCGTTACTGATAGCCAAATTCTTCATATCGTTTTCAGAAACCCAGTAGTATTTTTTTCCAGGCAACTCATTATACCCACTCACAATCAATATACCAATAAAGCATTTCAGTTCAGCAAGTGTCACTTTGGGGTCAGGAAAGTTCATAAACAAAGCATATCTCTGTATTTCTTGAAGCAACAAAGAGGTGACTGAATCATCGAAAAATAGCTCGAATAATTCAGTAGCTGACATATTTTTATATTTAGAATAATCGCCGCTAGGAAAGACGTTTTGGATACTAGTCATGTCCCCTCTGATCCATTCGATATCATGTGTATTGCAATTTTCATAAAGAAATGAATTTTCAGTATTCACCATGTCAGCATTGGCATTGTCAGCGTTTCCAATGTTGTCATTTCTAACTCTCCCATTCTCTTGAAAGAAATCTGATGTGTCATCCATAACACTTTCTGTAACATGATCACCATTTCTAAATAATACTTCTGCTTCAGATCGCAATTGTCTTCCAGTGAAATGATCAGGTATTAGCTCTGATTCATCTCCTGAATCTTCATCAGTTAGTACATGAGGTTCAGGTGGGGTGATACGTCATTTTCCTCTGAATAGGCCAGTTCCAAAGCTTCCTCGAGGGTTAATCCTCCACTGAAAACAATTTGTTCATAATATCAGGCTAAAGTACTAGCGTTACCATTTGGTAACGCCGTGATATATCGGGATGATGATCAAAATCAAAACCTCTTTTTTGAATTTTTGACAGTGACTAATGTTTCTCTATCTATTATTGATCGTACAATATGGTTGAATTAGCAAAATAGAGGAAATTGCGGTATTTCTGGCAACTTACGTGAAGCGGATATCCATTTTTCTGCCGGGTGAAAAGAAACGATCGTTCAACACTTTATCTGACGGATTGTGCATGAAACATCAAAATATACGTAGTTCGATGCATGAAGAGAACTATCCTAGCGCCATCTAAATTTTTAAGATGTAATTTCAATATTTATTTGGCGGTAGAAAACTGTCTTTTCTCTGTTACCATATGGTAACGTCAGTGCTTGAAGGGTTAAAATCTGTTTATCCGTTAATCAGCTGTCGCCCCCAACCGAACGACGACTCTCAGAGCTAAGGACTAACGAGGTCTTACCTTTTAACGTGTGATTTCTAACACGGTTGCAGAATCATCCCTGCTTCAACCAGATAAATTCTCTCGAGAAAAATATCTGGTCGAGACAGGAATCGAACCTACGATCTTCGGATCGTGAGTCGGGCGCGCTACCACCGCGGCCAATTCCACATATGAACAGATCTTATCCATGATATTACTTAGTCGAAATGTTCCACACTATTGTAAAGCGTTTCGGCTCTATTGTGAAAAAAGTTTAGTATACCTTTTTTATCATTTGCATGATGGTTTGATATTGTAGTGAAAGTATCTATTGCTTTGTGCTTTCTTGCAATAAACACTTGTATAAATATGATTAGATGACTTATTCAACATAACATTTTCTTTCATCTCTATTGTGAACATTATTGTCGGTTTTTGTTCGTTGACGTAATTCAAAAAGAATGCAGATCATTATGACTTTTATTGTAAACAACAAAGATATTATCCACATATTTTTATCATCAAGCCCAACAAGCACAAACACCATTCAAAACTAACATCATACTTTATATTCTGGGGCTATACAAAAATATGAATCGAATTGGTGATAGATAAGATGTTAAACTTCTTAGAAACAAAAAATATACCAAGACCTTTACTTTACTCACAATTTCAGAACATGAAAGAAAAAACAAAAAATATGCATTTATCACATATTTTGTTCTTGTGGTCAAAGTTATACTGATGTGATAAGGACTATTAAAGTGTGCGAAAATGAATATAGAAATTATATCAAAAATAGACAATTAACAGGATCTAAATTGTAAGAACCCATTCTGAAATCATATGGTTACCATCGAATAGAACGGTATGAAACTAAAATAATCGCCAGTGAATAATATGCTAGGAAACATTTATTCAGCATGCATTCTCATATCTGATAAGAACTGCATATTATCCAGTTCTATGAAAACGAATCGTACTTGGCCTCCCATCTTGAAATCTGTTGAAGGAATTTGAAAAATAAGCTCTTTTTTGTTTGACAAAATTACTAAATACCACAAGTTATTGATAAACCGATCATTTTTCTTTTGAAAAAATATATTGATAAACTTATACAGAAAACTAATATGTATTTTATCCATTGTATATAACCAGTAACGTTGTAGAGGGGTAATTACTGATATTTTTCAGGCAGAAGAGTAAGTTATAATTTATGAAATTTTCTGATGACAGTCTTTGTTTTTAAAAACAATGATTTCCCTCAACTCCATATGAGAAAATAAGCACATACTTACTGAAAGTAATCAGTTTATTTTCTCTAACCTATTTCTGAACGTTATTTTCAGATATCCAGCAATTATTGATATCATTCTGCTATAGCCAATTTAAATTCCAGATATTCCACACCAATCCATTAGGTTGTCATTGCACGATAAGAGTTAAACAAGAGTTTTTTGTTTGTGTCTTCCACTACAAACCCCATTTCTGTCACTTCACAAGAAGAATTTGTCTCATAACTTTGCCATCACATTCAGAAACATCATAATGATACATTAGAAAAAATCAACTTTTGCACTAAACAATGAGTAGCCTACCCTCCTAATAAAAAAAACTATGCTGCAAACATTTAGGGGTGCCAAAGAGCTGGTTTCTATGAGCCCACCTCAGGTAAGCTAGAGGAGAATGTTACATAACACAAATCATCATAAACTTCCTCCTCCCAATCTTCCATTTGAGGACAAGGGATCTTGAATTGCAACCAGCTGGGTTGTGAGCAATTTGTTCCTGATTGTATATCGCTGCCGATGAGAAAGAAACAAGGAAAAGCTTGTTTAATTTATGATAAATAATAGAGGTGATTTTTTTAGTCATAATTATAGGTATTAAATTAATGTGCAGAATTGGATTTCAAGCATTGAATATGTACAGTGCTCCCTAAGATTACAAAGCTGTACATCTGTCTGTTTAAAATCTGTTTTTCCGTTAATCAACATGTTTCCAAGTTTTCCTACAATTGACAGCAATTGAGTCATTAAATATTCAAATTCTCTGAGGGACCATAGCAAGTAATAGTTATACTCTTATTGTAATTTTTTGATATTTATTCTTGGAACTCCAACTTCAGAGAGAGAATATTATTATTATTATTAGTCATTGAAAATATCGATCAATAGATACTTTACTTACACACTCTTAAGGCTTTGGTAAATCATCTCTTCTTCTCTCTTCATTCGTTGTGCTGTGAATCCCCTGAAATTCAACAATAATTGGATAGACTGTTCACGCAACAGAAGAATTAATTTTAGTTTAATTGAAATTTACTGAAAGTAAGTTAAAATATTGAACAGAAATTTTGCCGAAAACAATGTTGTATACATAAAAAACCTAAACAATTTCAAAATGGTTTATTTATATGAAAATTCCTAAATTTCATCAACTGCTGATAAAAATTTATAGTTTCAGCTTCAATATCATGTATAAAAGTAGCACCATATTTTCATTGACACTTAAGCTGCCGTTTCGGTCTATTTGACTGAGAAAAAAATTCTACTCAGACCGACGAAATCAATTTGACCGAGAACTTCCTTGTGAATGGGGTGCTACAGTGGCCAATATGACCGAAACAGTTTATCACGTCCTACACGCGCCAATTGCTCAATCTGCCATATATTTCATCAATTCAGACTGACAGAATAGGCCAAAATGAAGGGTGGCGATAGTCAAGTTTAAGAGTTAATTTTTTTACATCTGAGAAAAATTCACAAATTTGATCTGAAACAAGTTGGCGTCCTCTCTATCAACATTTCTGGTGATTGAGAAAAGTGCTTATTTCGGATTTGGTGATTAATCTACATCTCTACCAGAAAATTGTTTTTGTAATCAACGAAGTTATTAGAAATTATCTATTACATGGAAATGAATTCTTTAAAACAATAGTTTCTCTATTTTTTTCATAAATCCTGCTAAGATTTGGTAAATATTGGTTATAATGACTCGCACTAGTTTTTGAGAGAATTTTGACCAGATCTTGTATTTTTGTCCGCTGATCACGAATCTTGAGTTAAAACTTGGCACACTGACTCTACTTTTGGAGATACACCTAGGTACTCAAGAGTTCAAAAATTCCACTATTCCGGGAACTTATTTTTGGTAATAAAAACTCGTGAAATGGCACTTTCTTTTCAAGATCGCATGCTGCAGACCTTCATTCACTTGTCACTTTCGTTTAGATACCTCAATATCTGTTGGCATTGTTACAAAATTAAACTAGAAATAATAATAATTAATTTTTTCATAAACCATACATGTTTGTGGTACAGGCAAAATAATTAAAAACTATAAAATAAAATAATTCAAAATAACTTTTATTCAAATTCAATTTACAAAATGTCTATGTATATTCCAATAATTATTTATATCAGTGTTATTATTTTTCGAGTTTGAAAGCCGTGGATTTTTGGAATTTCTTCCTGACGTTTCGCTGGCGCAAGTGGCTAGCTTCTTCAGAGGTTTAACCATCATGGCTAATTAACTTTTAGGCTTCGTAAAGCGTATTTACGCCTTGTCAGGTAATCAGTTTTATTTGTACCTGTACCAACTGATTACAACATTACTTATGTTGTGACTACTTATCTAAACGGTCAGTTAGAAGTTTTTATGGTAATACCTGATAGTTTACTTGAAATTCTCGAAGATATCGTAAAAACTTCGAATATTAAACGTGAATTTATGAAAGAATCATAAAAATGGCTTGAAGAAATCAAGAAATGTAATAAAGTTTTCATTAATCAAAAAGCACTATATGGATTGCGTCAATCTCGCAGGCAATGGTACATGAGCCTAGGCGTTGATCTTTAAAAATTGATCCATGTTTATATTTTACAGGAAATGACACTTCTATCACTTTGATTGCCATTTATTTTGATGATATTCTTATTTCAACTAATGGCATGCATGAAATGAAGAAAATTAAATAAAAGTTATCCAAAGCTTTTAAAATGAAGGACATGGCCAGTGACTAATTTTTTGGGCATAGAGTTCTGTCAAAGTCAAGATCAAGGAACAACCACAATGTGTCAAAGAAACTTCATATAAAAATTTTGGAAGGAAAGATTGCAAATCGATAGGAACGCCACTTGATATAAATGTGAATCTTTGATATAAATGTGAAACTCAAATATCCAGAAGTTAAATCAGATGAAGAAATAAAAAATTATCCATATCAGACTTGATTGGATCTTTAATGTATTTGGCTGTTTCTACGAGACCGGATCTAGCTTATACCATTAGTATACTGAATCAATTAAACATGAATTCCAGTACTGAACACTAGACAGCGGATAAGCGTGTACTCAGATATTTGAAAGGTACTTTTGACAATGCATTGGCATTTACAAAAACGGGAAAGAAGCTTGATGGTTTTACTGACGCTGGTTGGGGTGCGTGTATCTAAGAGAGGCGTTCTTATACTGAATATGTTTTTATTTATGGGGGAGCAGCAATCAGTTGGGAGTCACGCACACAAAGAACTGTTGCATTATCCACCACTGAAGTCTTATCTGAAGCTGCAAAGGAAGCACTGTGCATACAAAATATTTTTAAAAACTTTTTAAAAAAATGGACTTCACAACACTTAGTTTCGTCATCTATGAATGTAACAAATAACAAAATAACTTGATCCACCAATGGATTTTACCCTCATTGACCCACAAACATATACGTATGGACTATTTCCAAAATATCTTCTTTTCTTTCGGAATTTCCAGTAGCAAATGGATTTTGAGTTTGCTTTCCTTTCAGATTAAACGCTTCTGTTTAATATCTCGCAGGCTCTTATTCAAATGTCCAAACTTGAAATGCCATTCTTTCAGTTTGTTATCGGAAACATTTTCAGCAAAATTCGTGCATTCTGATGAAGTTCCTAGGAGGTATAAATCACCTTGTTTGTACCTGCAGTCGACAGACTTATGGCCAAATTTTCTGTATTTATGACATTTGAAAGGAAAACTGGATTTTTGTTTTTAGGTTGAGCATTTCTGGTCTTTGTGCTTTTTCTGATGTATTTTATGTTTAATAAACATTATATCCGGCACTTGGTTTCTCGTCTTGTCTTTTCTAGCATCTGACTCTTCAATAATTTTAATTTTTAGTTTTTCTGGTTTCGGTAGTTCATCTTGGGATTTGATAGCGCATCGATAAATATCATAATCATCTGGCAAACTGTATAACATAATTGTCAGTAATTCTTCATTGATAACAATTTCCATATCTGCCAATTTATCGACGATGTCGAAAAATGAATCCATATATTCTCTCACGCCTTCACCTGGCTTAATTTTATTCAAAGTGAGTTTCTTGAAGAGGGTAGCTTTTCCAGGCAGGACCTGTTGAATGGTAAATACTATCAAGTTTAAACCATATTTCACGTAGTGTGACACAAGATTTTACTTATTCGAGTTCAGAAGGACTAATTGATAGTATCAGATCGAGCTTTTCTATCGTTGACTTCCCACTTCTTTGCTGCTTTCATGGAGTCCTGGGTGCTTGCTGAGATATTTGGCTCAACAATTGTACCATCGAGGTAACCCATAGGTCGTTTTCAAATAGAACCACTTCTACCTGAAATTTCCATGTGTCAAAGTTATCTTTGTTCAATGTTTCAATCCGTATTTGATTTCCACTCATGTTATATACTTTCTTCATGTATACTTTCTGGGTGTTTTTGCATCCTTCAAATACTTTAAAACATTTCTTGGCCTATTACTTATTTTAATTCAAAATAACTTTTATTTAAACAATTTACAAAACGTCTATTTATGTATATTCTAATAATTATTTGTATCTGTATCATTTGTATCAACATCATCCATAGCAATGGATTTTTGAAGTATGTTCTTACACATATTCAAGATAAGTTCTTATCGGGGAACAATACAGAATTTTTAGCCATTTGATTTCAGTGAAGTCTGAGTTACATCATCTTAGGAAGTCAAACATTTTGAGAGACTTATCAACAGTAACTGATACGTGCGGTTGAAACGAGAGTGAGTTTTTCAGAGTTGAGTTGGTCTGTTGAGTAACGGTTGATCCCAATTGACAAAACACAATATTTGGTACATTCAAAGTCAATGTTTTCAAAATCATAATAATCGGATATGGGCGTTACATTTTATTAGTCTAAAGTTATCAAATGTTCATCGGACTTTGTACACAAACTGTCAAATTTATCAATTACAATCAAATCAAGCATACAACCATAGTCATTGTGAACGTTATTTATCTCAAATAAACTGTGAAAGGCTCAGATATTAGAAAAAACATCAACTGCATATGAAGATATTGTATTATATGCTGATAGTATATCGGACATCGTAAAAGAAAAGAACTCTCAGTTAGTCATGACAAAGACAACAAATGTGCTAGATGTTTTAAACAATTTCCTCACAGCAAATGACCTACTACTTAATAATGACAAAACTCAAATAATTCATTTCGCAAATAGATCCTTGCCAGAGTTGAATACCTTTGACTTTGTCAAATTTGACTTTCCTGACGTCAAGTGTGTAACACTCAAGTCGAAGTTTCCTGAAATCTATTCCTCTTTTAAAGTTAGTGTATTCAATTACAATTTCAATGAGGCAATGGATCCAATGAAGTGGCCTAAAGGTTCCTTCATACAACCTTTTTTTCATTTGTGAAGCCCAACAGTAGTCAAGAAGTAAGCAAAAACTGTACATGTCAATTTGATATCGGTGCTGAATTGTGTGTGAAGCATTTTAATGTACAGGGCTGTTTCAATAAATTACTTGATTTGGAGATAATTATAGATAAACATTCTCCAGATATTCTATGTATTAGTGAGACCTGGCTTAAATCACAAGGGTTTTCATTTTTTCAAATAACCGACTATAATTTAATCTTTTTTGTAGGGAGAAGCATATCAGGGGGGGATATACATTTTTGCTAAAAAATCCTTGCAAGGTAGTAAAATTCCTATGGAATGTATATAGAGAAAGATATTGAGATATGTGCATTGGCATTAAATAGTAAGAGTAAAATCATAATTTTATTTGTTTATATATCACCTTTTGGTAATACTGTAACTTTTTTTATTGATTTGATCAATTAATTATTGAGACGCTGTTTGTTTGTCGTGACTTGAACATTGATATTTTAAGGTTTGTAATGATAAAACTGATTTCATAAATATATTTGAGCAACATAACATTAGTGCTATTATAAGCGAACCTACTCATATATGGGTTGATTCTGCAACATGTATTGATGACATTTTGTCCATTTCGGATCCTATTAGTTATTCCATTAATTATTCCTCTATAAATTGATAGATGTAGCCGTTACTATGTGGTAGGAGATCATAATGAAAACAGAAATGAAAATGTCTATGTTTTATACCACTTTTAATTGTAACTAACGTTCTTACTACACAATATTTTATTAATTTTTATTGTGTAAGTTTGAAAATGTCCATATAGGACGAAACTGCAGTAACGTTAGTTACAATTAAAAGTGGTATAAAACATAAAAATTTTCATTTCTCATTTCATTTTATTTAGAAGGTGAAACAAAGATTGAGTAGCCGATATAATACAAGTATCATGAACAACAATAAATAATTTTACTTAACTATAAAATAAAAGCTATTTGATTATGGAGTATGGATTCTAATGATGAAATGAGTTAAGAGAGAAATCGATTAAGGTATGTTCTTTCCAGATTATAATCAAGTTTACAAAAATTGCTCTAACAAGTGAACTTCTTTCTATTTCATTATTTTCTTGGTGAGAAAAATATATTATGAAAAAACTTCTGAGGCTTTAAAATATCAGTTTACATGAGTTTCGTAGTTTTGTTGCAACTTCCCGTAATAATTAGGAGTTTCTTGGTTTGATTGACTTATGGTTTATATTCATTGATGAAATTAAATCTTAGATTTATAACGGACATTACTTTCTTTGATTACTAATTCCAAAAGTTATGAAGGTTATGTTATAGGTCAAGAAAGAAACTGATACCTAGTTTGAAAAATGGAAAAACCAACAGACACGGATGGACTTCAGCTTTATAATCTTTGGAAGCGGGCCATGAATGTCATGATTATGCATCACGGATAGGGAGTAGCGATCCTATCGACATGGTTCTTTATTAAATATGGCGGAATATTATCAGATTCCGGATGATTCAAAACTTACAGCCACCATATGTCTACAAATCAACATAAAAGATCATCTATTGAAAGCACTTTTCCCTCACCAGAACAAAAAGACTGTTTATCGTCGCGCGTTTCGTTTACCATGTTAACATCATCAGAAAGGGACTAAAATTTCTTATGTTCAATTCAGATGAAATTACAAGACATTGAATGAATTTCAAGATGCTGATTGAATTGCAAACCAGGTTCAGTGTCTATTATTAGAAATCTTGTCTCCGGATAATAGTTTCATTAAAAAGTCGGGGGGGATTTATTAATATATTTTGGAAAAACTTTACCTTCACTACTGAAATACGTTATGTGAATTTTAAATATTTTTTATATTATCTTTTTTAACGAGTGATAATTACTCGATTGTTTTTGTACTGTATACCAAAGTGTCACTGATTTTAAATCTTAGCATTGAAAAAGGTTCAAAATTTGTATATTATTCAACGAGTGAGAAATGTGGCGATTACTCGAGAGGATGAAGTTTATCGTTGAGCGAGTAATGTCCATTTCTTGCGATGAGAATACTTTTCTATTCTATGACAGGATCATTTCAAAATATCAGGTTATATTAAAAGATTTGTCCGTTTTCATGTCATGTGTTTTTGTAGCTCCATATCTGAATAAATAAAGGGTGTTTTTATAGAGGTATAGAACTTTGAGTTGGCAACACTTTTTGAACTGGCGCCTTTTTTGTCAGCTGTCAAGTGATTTATGTTTAGTTTGATTTGGCATTTCAACTTGAATAGACTGACGCTTGAACAACGCTTCCAAATTGTGCAAATTTATTGTGAAAAGCATGGTACGCAATACGTATGGCGCACTACGTCACCATAATCGTCCATCAGTGCAATAATTTCGACTAACTATGGAATGTTTTCGCAACACATTTACTCTAAATGATAATAAATAAAAATACGCATCCACACATACGTCGTATAGTGCGTACAGAACGATACTGATCAGAACGTTACAGTCAATGGTGACCGTTATAGAGCCATGATTACCGACTTTTTCGTTCACCAATTGAACAACATTGATGTGCAGGAGCTGTGTTTTCAACAAGACGGCACTCATGTCACACATCTCGTGCCACCATTGATTTATTGAAGGAAACGTTTGGTGACCGCCTAGTTTCACGTTTTGGACCCGTGAATTGGCCTCCAAGATAGTGCGATTTAACGCCGCTAGTTTATTTTCTGTGGAGATATGTGAAGTCGCTAATCTATGCCGATGAACCTGAATCGATTGACCACTTGGAGGACAACATTATCCGCATTATTGCCGATATACGGCCACAAATTTTAGAAAAATTCATCGAAAATTGGACCTCCAGATTAGACTACATCCGAGCCAGCCGTGACGGTCATATGCCAGAAGTCATATTTAAATTATAATGCCGGAAGATTATTTCTTGAATGAAGTGAATTTCATGTCAATTTAAAAATTCATCTACGTTTTATTTCATTCCAGACTTCTGTACCTCTATTAAAACACCCTATATTCATACTACCATTTCGTGGTATATACTGATCAATAGAGAATGTTGTACCCTATACATAAATGCTGTTAATTTTATCCCATTTTCACCAGAATTAACCAGAAATTTGGCGTTTATAATGTTAATGAACGTACTGTTTGACGTTGGTTTACGAAATTTCGTTCCGTAGATTTTAGCCTCGAAGATGAGCCTCGGAGTAGACCAGGACGAGGATTTGAGGACTCTGGTGGAGACTGACACATCACTAACGGTGCGTAGGATGGCGAAAGAACTGGACGTCAGCTCTTATACGGTTTTTGATTATTTAAAACGTATTGAAAAAGTGGGTGTCCCACGATTTGAACGATCGACAGAAGTTATCATGTTTTGAACTCTGTTCTTCTTTGCACATACACAACCAAAATGATCCTTTTTGGATCGGATCGTCACGTGGGTCCTCTAGAGGAGACACCGATGAACCACCCAGGCACTTCCACATGGTTACTGTGTAGTGCTCAGTGGCTGGTTTATAGCATTACAACATTCTGCAACCGGGTCACACCATCACAACAGAGTTCTATCGTGAGGAAATCGAAAAAATGTATCGTGAATTGTGTCAGCAGCAGCCGGTACTGGTCAACAGAAGAGGTCCGGTCCTGCTCCACGACAATGCCCGTCCGCACGTTTGACAAATCACCCTCCGAAAATTGAACGAATTGAGCGTCGACGTTCTGCCTCACCCACCGTACTTCCCAGACCTCTAAACAACCGACTAGAATATTTTCAAACAGTTCGGTAACTTACTCATAGGTAGAAACTTCGCTAATCAGGACCAAGCAAAATGGCCTTCTTCGACTTCATCGAATCCCGAGTAAGCAATTTTCATGCTGACGAAATCGATTTGTGTTACATTGGTAAAAGTGCACTGATTCAAATAGCGTTTATTTCGATGATTAATTTGAATGAGTATTCACTGAGATAATTTTGTTTGAAATAGACTCATAAAAACGAACAAAACTTTCGAAACAACTTAGTTGTGAAAGATATTCCGTATAAGAGATTGACAAAATATGTATTTTACGTTAACCAACTGTCGCCACTTAGAAGTCGAAACTTATGCAAACTATGGATTAACGAGTTCTTACATATCAACGTGCGATTCCTAGCATCCGATAGTGATATTATTAAATTTCATAACAAAAAGCTTTATTCTTGGGAAAGAAAGTTTTTGGATTTCCACTACTCCATCTTGATACAAAAAAAGGATGAGGGAATCTTCCAAAGAAAGGAAGGAAGTAATCAATTTGAAAATAAATAACTCTATACATGGATGTG